>SEYY01006630.1:17500-20000 GCA_009176605.1 Armadillidium nasatum | reverse complement strand
GACTCACACATCTACGTAGTTCCACTGAAACAGTACTCCTCGGAAAGGAAGACTTTAAGGCATTTTATTTTATAAAATCTTACGCTCTTACTACCTCTGCAATCTCTTTCAGCCCATCAAATGTTGTGTCCCTTTCTCTAACTATCGATATTGCAAGGATTCTACTCTCCTGAATTTCCGGTCGCGTACCTTCTAAGCTAAGAAAGGTTCGAGAGACAGGCTTTCTACCGATCTCATCCATTCTATGCCAACTCTCTGACCAGACTCAACCACTATGCTCAATCTTTCATGTACTCTACTGGTTTCGCCTGGAAAAAAAACTCCCTTTACCTATTTTCATAACTTTCTTTAACTACACACCTTCAAATGCAGTATATCGGTACACGTCGTCTTAATCGACCATGTTAAGAATTCCCAAATTTGGCGGAAATTGGTATACTCTGGCTTGCCCACAGAAGGATATATAAATATATATATATATATATATATATAATATATATTATATATATATATAATTATTATTATAGTAATAATATATTATATAATACGTGGTGTTAAAAAAAATTAGTTCTATGTTTGCAATGCAAATAAATTAGAAAATTTTGAAAACATATCTGTATTTATTCAACACGAATATCCGAAAACATTTCAGTCTGTCATATAGAATTAAATTGAAAAAAAAACAAAAGTATATATTAGGGATGGGGAATAAACCCGGTTATGCGGTTTATACCTATCCGGCGGGATATCAGTACTATTCTGCCGGATATACAGTAAATACCAAATTCTTAATCATAATAGTAAAAGTATTCAATATCTTTGTATATTTTTCATTTACTTTGTTTTTTCAATTTAATTCTATATGACAGCACTGAAATGTTTTCGGATATTCGTGTTGAATAAATACAGATATGTTTTCAAAAATTTGCTAATTTATTTGCGTTACAAACATAGAACTAATTTTTTTTACACACACCATATATATATAATATAATATATATATATATTATATATATATCTATATATATTTATATATCCCTTCTGGTGGGCAAAGACCAGAGGTTACCAAATTCCGCCAAATTTGGGGAATATCTTAAACATGGTCGATTAAAGGACGACGTGTACCGATATACTGCATTTGAAGGTGTGTAAGTTAAAGGAAGTTATGAAAATAGGTAAAGGGAGTTTTTTTCCAGGCGAAACCAGTAGAGTACATGAAAGATTGAGCATAGCGGTTGAGTCTGGTGTCAGAGAGTCGGACATAGAATGGATGAAATCGTGTAGAAAGCCTGTCTCTCGAACCTTTCTTAGCTTAGAAGGTACGCGAGTTCAGGAGAGTAGAATCCATTGCAATATCGATAGTATAGAGAAAGGGACACAACCATTTGATGAACTGAAAGAGATTGCAGAGAGGTAGTAAGAGCGTAAGATTTTATAAAATAAAATGCCTTAAAGTCTTCCTTTCCGAGGAGTACTGTTTCAGTGGAACTATCGTAGATGTGTGAGTCGAACTACATACAGAAGGGAACAACACCTATATAAAGAATAAGAAATAGGGGTGAAATGGAAAAATTCCGAAGTAGCCTCAAAACACTCGACCACTTAGAGTTTGTTAAGAAATAAAAGTAATGATATCCTCCAAGAAAGATCACAAAAAAAGCAACAAGAATAATTTTATCAGAAGACAGTCACTTCCATCCATTTAAAATGATGGTTGTGCGAGAGCGCAATGCAACAGACTGGTTGGGCTGCAGGAGTTATTAGAGAATATTCTGCAACATGTTCAGAAAGATGCAGTATTTCTCTCTTCTGCAATGACGAAGGTCATTTTAACTCAAGTGACTGTGTAAGCATATAAACAAAAGTTTCGCTACTGGTCTGAATGCAATCCTTGCAAGCTACACGAAAGATTGTTGCACTCCGAGTGAATGACTGTGCAGAGTGTTGTTGCCGATGTTGGCATCATGACCTCATTAGTCATTATTTCTTATATGGGTGGTGTTTCTGATACCTTAACCTCTCTCCATTACATCCATATATATACTCGAAAACCTTTTAAGGCCACTAACTCGAACATCCTGAGCTGAACGCACTTTGTTATTTCAGCAAGTTGGAGCTGCAGTACATACAGCTCAAAGATCATTGCAATTTTTAAGTTTCCACATCGGTTGATCTCGTTGTGTGGCGATGTCTGGGTCCTCTGGCCTCACTCCTTGTGATTGTTTTCATTCGGGTTACTTAAAACACGAATATACACTCATCGGCTTCAAACCTTTAACTCCTTTAAGGTTTTTATTCAGCGAAATATAGCCTCTGTTTCACCTGACATGTCCCATCGAATCATGGCAGTCTTCAGAAGATGACTCAAAGAGTGTACAGACAATGACGACAAAAAATTTGGGGAATGTAATCTTTAAAACATAACTTAAGACAGTATTGAAAGACATTTCATGTGTGCAAACATAGACTGTAGAATGGTGGTCTGACGCTTTTTTGCTAG
>SEYY01006630.1:7500-10000 GCA_009176605.1 Armadillidium nasatum | reverse complement strand
TTTTTGCCGTTTTTTTTTTTTTTTTTTTTTTTGTGGAAGGTTCTCGAGTTCACAGATCCTCATTTTTCACACGTTTTCTTTTTCTTTCGTCTTTTTTTTCAAAAATAAATGATCGATTGGCGAACGATGGAACCATTTCAGAATATATTAACTCCTACGATCGAAGAGCTTCTTCATCTTCGCTTCACACGAGTTCTTCCTTTGAGCTTCTCTTGACTCCTTCGGATCTGTTCTCACTATAAGATCTGTTTCGGGGCTCTGTTTGAACTATTTTTTAAAGGTCTGTTTTTTAGTTTGTTTTTATTTTCTTTTGAAGCTTCAATTTTTTTTTTCGGGTCACTAAATTTTTCGTAACTTTTTTCCCACCACGTCTTCAGTGTGGTCAGAAAATGAAAATTAATGGCACAATTTGCCTCTTCGCTTATATTAATATAATCATTTATTATTATTATTATTATTATTATTATTATTATTATTATTATTATTATTATTATTATTATTATTATTATTATTATTATTATTATTATTATTATTATTATTATTATTATTATTTATTATTATTATTATTATTATTATTATTATTATTATTATTATTATTATTATTATTATTATTATTATTATTATTATTATTATTATTATATTATTATATTATTATTATTATTATTATTATTATTTATCATTATTTTCATATATATTATATTTATTATTATATTATTAAAATTATTATTTATATATTATTATTATCATTATTACTTTCATCATCATCATATTATTATTATTATTATTATTATTATTATTATTATTATTATTATTATTATTATTATTATTATTATTTAAAATATCGATATCATTTCAGTTTTCATATGTCATTTGTATATTTTTCTTAAATAGTTGTAAATATTACTGTTTTTTTTTTTTATTTATTTAGTATAAGGGCTATTCAGGAGAATAATTCATATTTTTTGCATTTTTCTTGACGCATTTCTTTTTTTATAATCAATTTAAGAATAATGGTATTTATCATAAGCCTTAAATATAGATAAGGTATTATCAGTATATCTTACACAGAATATAAGATTAGTTTCGTTCTTTAAGGATTCTGATTTCCAATTTAGGCATATATGAGTCAGTGAAAGTAAGAGCAAATATAAAATCACATGCATTTTAAAAGGTTTTAAACAGCTTAGCGCACTTATTTGGCTAAGGTGTTTTTAATTAACATAAAATAGCAAACACAATTTGTGTCACTTTCATTTCAAACATTTGCCTAACTGCATTATTACCACTTTTGTCTTGAAATTTGTTATATGCTTTTAAAATGGAGTAATAATAAAGTAACAAGTGCTACTTTTTGCGTTAGTAAAAGTGTTTGAGTGTATCGAATTAACAATAAGTTTATCATATTTTCATCCTATAAATCTGTCAAAAGCATTTATTTACTGAGTGTTATTAAGTAAGGATCTAACAATTAATGAACTTAGTATATTAGAATTGAGTTTGAAGTTTGTTAAAATTTGTACTGAGATTGTTAGATTTAATTATATTATGTAAGGGATTTGTTTCAAGTATGAGTTGATTATATTATTCTGACACTGAGAGATTTGGGCAACAGCTTATCCATAGATATTACCTAACGTAAAGGAGAGTCTTCTGTTTTTATTTACTTTAGGTTGTACGTACATCTCTCCCCACATTAAAAAACTTCCCAATTTTCCAAAAAATAGTTTTATATCATTTTTTTATTTATTTCATTCGCTATTATTAATGTCTTTTTATTTGTTAACATTATTCCTGTAGGATGAAGCTGAAGCAAGTTTAGTACACTCACCTAAGATGTTCATGAGTTTTTTTTTCCTATATTGTTTTATTCAGTGCTACTACTCATCTCCTTCAATGTCTGAATAATGATACTTATATCATGAAAATTTTAAATGGTTTACATTATTATTATTATTATTATTATTATTATTATTATTTATTATTATTATTATTATTATTATTATTATTATTATTATTAATATTTTTATTACTTTTCTTTTTTTTCTTTTTATTATTATTATTTTATTATTATTATTATTATTATTATTATTATTATTATATTATTATTATTATTATTATTATTATTATTTATTATTTAATTATTTAATATTATTTTTTTCTTTTTCTTTTTATTTTATTATTATTATTATTATTATTATTATTTATTATTATTATTATTATTATTATTATTATTATTATTATTATTATTATTATTATTATTATTATTATTATTTATTATTATTATTATTGTTATCGAATCAATAGCATCAGTATATTTACAAACTCTGTCTTGTTTTGTATGAATGTGTCTACATCATTATATAAAACATAATTAAAGATCAACATAATTAACTGTTTGTTTATATATATATATATATATATATATATATATATATATATATATATAATATATATATATATATATATATATATATATATATATATATATATATATATATAG
>SEYY01006630.1:0-2500 GCA_009176605.1 Armadillidium nasatum | reverse complement strand
ATATATATATATATATATATATATATATATATATATATATATTAATACACCTAATGTATGTGTATGATTCCAATTATGCTTTATAAAATCTAACTGAATATTTTGATTTTCGTTGTAACCTAATTAAGAAGTTCATTAAGAAGAGACGTTTGTTTTCCCATCCACTGCTTATGTTTCACGAAAATCGATTTGGCAAATATTTGACATTAGAAAGCAAACATACTCTAATCTTTCGAAAAAGAAATCAAATTTCTGTCAGCAGTAATTCTCTATATATATATATATATATATATATATATATATATATATATATATATATATATATATATATATATATATATATATATATATATATATATATATATATATATATATATATATAGAAACAAAATTGGGTAATGCAGTCTGGCTGTGCCCATCTGCGACAACATGGTCAGACGAATCTCCATACAGTGCAGAAAGTGCAATCTATGGATACACAAGCAGACCCCCTTCAAACAATTGCCGACATCAAATCATGACTGGATATGTCAAATATGCTCTCCTCCTACTATAATAACAACCACTAAACCAACCACCCAAAACCTAACTATCATCATATTATAATTAAATATAAATTGACTACCTCACAAAAACAAAGAACTAGAAAATTTTCTCAACTATCACAACATTCACATAGCACTGATACAAGAAACTTATCTACGAGCAGACCAACCTTCACCTTTATTTTACAATTCAACTCAATACTACCAGTCCATAACCCACAAAATAACTCATTACTCACTCTCATTCACAATTCATTCACCTACACCAACACAACTACTCAAATTTCTAACTCCCTCAACGACAACACTATAAAACTACAATCCTTCTCAATTATCATAAACAAAACAGCACATAACATCATAAACCTTTATATACCACACCAAACCTCAACACACTGCCCTAGAAGCTATAACCCAAATCTAAATACAAAAGTCAACCTCCCCAAAATCATCATTGGAGGCAACTTCAATGCACACAACCCAATATGGTATAAAGAATAAACCCCTGACTAAAGAGGAAATCACATAACCACCTAAACTGAACAACTAAATATTTTAAACGACAAAATTTCACCAAAAAGAATCCCCTCTCAAATCAACCAGTCCCCCACATTACCTAACCTCACACTCTGCTAGCCACACCTTCAAACAAAAGTTTACTGCAAATTCTAGTAAATCTAAGTTCAGATTACCTACCTATAATCATACAATACTACAAAATAAATACCCCAAACAAAAAAATAAAAACAACCTACACTAATTACAAAAAAGCAAACTGGACTATATTCTCAGACTACATTGATATTCATCTTCAAACAACTAACATCACCCACACAAACTCTTTAAAAATGGCAATACACTACCTCACAACAACAATACAAAAATCCGCAAATCTAAATATACCTCCAGGTTACCTTAAGAAATACAATCTCTCCCTTACACCAGAGATCTCCCCACTAATCAAGCAAAGAAACTCCCTCAGACAACAACCCCTGTTAACTTAACAAACCAAAACACAACTAACTGACTTAAATACCCAAATCACCAATCAAATGAAAACTCATACAGCAAATAACTATCAAAATCACTTAATAAAAAACTTAAAAAATTCCATCAACAACAGAGTATGGAAAACTATAGGATCCCTACAAAATGCAAAACATAATCCACCTCACACTCACGAAACAATCACAGAACACAACACTAACACCCCACTCACTCCCATAAAGTATAAAACAACATTGACTCTACAAACAAAATCACCTCAAGCAATACCGAATTAGCCATAAAAAAAATCTATAAAAAAAACCGCTGAAGGCCCTGATGATATACCCAACCTTCATTTAAAACAACTATCACACTCCACTATCACATATCTAACACACATCTTCAACAAACTCTTACAATTCAACTACATCCCTCCCCTTTGGAAAAAAGCAACTAATATGCCCAAACTAAAACCAGGAAAAGACTCAACAAACCCTTCTTCTTACCGTCCAATTTTACTTCTTTCCTCTCTCTGGAAACTACTAGAAAAACTAATTTTAACCATCATCCAACCACATGTTCCCAAACCAAGTTTTCAACATGGATTCAAAAAAAAAAAAAAATAACATTCAACAACCACATCACTTATAAACACAATACAACCAATAATCAATGATCTTAATCAACAACCCACACACAAAACAATACTAATAGCCATCGACATAAACAAAATTATCACATAAACAAAATTATACAGTCAAACTTCCCAATAAACACCAAAATATGGATATCTAATTCTTATCTGGCAGAACTGTACAAGTCCAATACAGAAACCAAATATCCCGCACAGTCAACATTAAAAACGGAGTCCTACAAGAAGCCAATACAATCACCCACACTTTTCAATTTCTTCACGTCCGACTTACCAACACATCAATCTTTATATATAAATATCACCACATATGCAG
>SEYY01006629.1:35000-39957 GCA_009176605.1 Armadillidium nasatum | reverse complement strand
ATAAAAATAATAATAATGATAAAACTGATGATTTTTTTGCATGTTGCCACTACTCACGGACAGAGCCCTTTTCGAGGAGGGAGCATGATTATAGAATAAATGAAAACCCACCCAATGCCTAACCTAACGTAGATCCCAGTTGGTTGCAGACGGAGGAATAAGGAAAGGTAGATAAAATACAGCAAAGGAAAACAGAAGAAGGTAGGGAATTCCATAGAACAGAGGTAGCTGAAAAGAAGGAGGTACCACAAAATGCAAGACTGGAGTTTGGAATACTCACAAAAAATTGTATGCAAGCAAGACATCCATTTTGCTGCGAGGGCGACGCAATGGTGGTAGAATGCGAAAATATCAAATCCTCGAGCATCTGCCGTTGTAGTAACTATAGAAAAGAGAGGGTGAGCCAACCTCACGTCGCAGAGAAAGAGGGTCAAGGTAGCTTGAAAGTAGGGGACAGTTAGCCTTAGACTCAACCCAATCCAAAAGATTGGTGGAACCGGTGTCTCCACACCCCAAAAAAATAAATAAATAAATTTAAAAATTATATGAGAACAGTACTCCATACAAGGGCGGATATGACAAATATATAGTTGGAGTAACTGTTTTGTAGAAAAAAATTCCAGCAACCTTAAAAAAAAAAAACAAGCTTCTTTGGGGGCCACTTAAACAACCATTGTGATATGATTCTTCTAAGATAATTTGCTGTTTATGTTCAGACCAAGGATGTTTGGGTTGCTCACAGGTGAGCAACTCTATATACAATAAGTTAACATCTATATATATATATATATATAATATATATTATATAATTTTGGTATATATATAATATATATTAACATATATTAATATATAAGATTTAACATAATTAGATATATTATATAGTATAAGATATTATATAGAGAGAGAGAGAGAGAGAGTGTGAGAGAGAGAGAGAGAGAGAGAGAGAGAGAGAGAGAGAGAGAGAGAGAGAGAGAGAGAGAGAGAAAGGAATAGAAGTTGTTCCATCAACAAATGCTGATATGAAGCGATTTGAGAGAAAACTACACATGAGTAGGCATAGAGAAAGAGGAAACCCGATCAGATGCCTTGTATATGTCAAGCGCCCTCAGACAAGACACACCGTAGTCCCTAAATGCAGAAAACCATAGATCAGTAAGATAGGAAAGTATGTAAGCACACAGGTTACCTGAAAGAAGTGATCCAGGAAGTGAGCGTTGAGGAGAGTTTTAAAGATTTTAGATAGCTGTAAGACGATAAGGCGAGATTTATAAGGTTCAGAGAGATTAGAAGTTTTTCCAGGCCAGATAAACAGTCTCGTGAATGGAACAAGAGTAGGCTCAATCAAACCATGGATTTTGAAAAGAGAAAGATTTAGTTAAAGAGGGAATGAACCTGCTCATCCCATCAGCTGTCACGGTTCCCACTTTTTCGGCGGACACCGAAACATCATCAGTGTCAAAGAAGGATTCATTCTAAGAATAGTTGGAGAAGAAGCGACGCAATTAGCTTATCAAAGTTCCAGAAAGCATATTTAGGGTAGAGTGAAGCTGCTGGAGAGAAAATGTTATACTTAAGAGCTACAAGATTGTAGTCTGAGTAACCGATTGGAGGGAAAATGGATTAATAAATCAAGAGTATTCAAGAATTGGTTAGGACGATCTGGAATGTGTGTGGGTTCCCTAATCAACTGCTCCAGATCGTTAAGAATGCTGAATGATTTGGCCTCCCTCCCAACCTGTATCAGTATGAGAGGATCCCAACCACTCAGTGTGGTGTAGTTGAAATCCCCTAAATTGAGAACTTCAGCATTTGGATGACGATAAGTGATAGTCTCTTGAGTAGTAGTAAGATATTGAAAAAGAACTGGAAAATCTGTTCCATTTGGGGAACAGTGTCAGAAATACTAGACAATGGTATAAGTAGGGAGAAAGATTTTAAGCCATAGTATATTGAAATTAGGAGATTCAATAGTTTCGAGACGTGTTACTGGAGTGTTAATGTTTTATGTATGTTTATATATAGCCACAGTCTCCACCTTTAGAGTGAAAGTTATAAAATAAATTACAGTTCGAGATATTTAGAGATATTTAGACTACTAAAAAAGGAATCCCTAGATAACTGTGCTTAGGCAGGAGTAGAATGTTTGGATAAAAGGTAGAGAGGTGATGGTCAACAATGCGAATTAACACGTAGACAACAGACGTTACCAAAGTCAATAGAAACCCCACTCCAGCGTCAGTCCCCACCCCAATTACCACGAGTAAGTGGACTTGCCACTCAGAATAACAACCGTAAACACTAGTTCACACTTTAGCAACAAGAAGTAAATTTAAAAAATAAATTAAATAATAATTTCAAAAACAGAAAAACTTGTAAACACTTTAAAAAAAAAAAAAAAAAATATTGATATCGATAAAAACTAAGAAAAAGTACAATAAAACAAACTAACATAATATTATAAACTAATTGTACTCTTTGAAGCACAAAAAATAGCCCTGGCCTACATAATAACCAAGACTAATTAACTCAAAACTAAAAAGTTAAATAAAAAAATAAATAAATAAATAAAAAGAAACAGTTATCTTTAATAGAATAGCCAACTTTTGTTACAGTTGATTAAACTTCGTTGAAAATGAATTGAAAAGGAGAGCACTTAATAATACATACACGCTTAATAGTGAATAAGATAAAATACTGTATAAAAATGCAAACATTAAACAAAATCAACCTACTTGCAGTTTAACCAAGCACAACTTTACACTACAGAGTCTAAAATAAAATAATAAAATATTATCAACATATATATATATATATATATATATATATATATATATATATATATATATATATATATATATATATATATATATATATATATATATATATATATATATATATATATATATATATATATATATATATATATATATATATATATATATATATATATATATATATATATATATATATATATATATATATATATATATATATATATATATATATATATATATATATATATATATATATATATATATATATATATATATATATATATATATATATATATATATATATATATATATATATATATATATATATATATAATCACCAAACCCCCAGGTAGGACAAGTCCTGTCAGTTGGAACCCTTCGAGGAAGGCCACAGGGTAGCAAGGGCCTAACGGCTACACCGCTGGTTGGCCAGACCTATCGCGGATACCGGATTATTACCCACAGTGTCCAGGGTTCGAGGCCTGGCCGGAGCGGGAAATGTGAGCGATTTCTCCTAGCGCATAGCTCCGAATGACTCAGTCGTTAAACGAGTACATCAGTGGAGTGCTCTTGCCACTGATGGGAATAATCTCCGGCATCCGCGATAGGCCTGGCCCAGCCAGCGGTATCCGCCGTGGGCCCTTGAAACCCAAGGGATCTTCCTCGAAAGATCCTACTGACAGGACTTAGTCCTACCTGGAGGAAGGTGATTATTTTTTATTTTATATATTATATATATATATATATATATATATATATATATATATATATATATATATATATTATATATATATATATATATATATATATATATATATATATATATATATATATATATATATATATATATATATATATATATATAATTTATTTTAATATAAACTCAGTGTTTAATAAATATTAATAATTTATCGCTCTCTTCTTTTTCAGATTTATTAAATCAATAATAAATGAAAAACAAAAAGTATAACATTTTAAAATGTTATTTCGAAAATTTACAAATTTTAATTTTCCCAAACCAATTAACGTTTCACTTTTATTTATACTTTTATCATTGTGCCTTTTTGGTCTGTATTTAAAAGATGTTAAGAATGCAAATGCATTTACTTTCAAAGAGTTTTATAATGGTAATTAATAAATAGTATTTAATTAAATAATTTATAATTTATCGCTCTCTTCTTTTTCAGATTTATTAAATCAATAATAAATGAAAAACAAAAAGTATAACATTTTAAAATGTTATTTCGAAAATTTACAAAAATTTAATTTTCTCAAACCAATTAACGTTTCACTTTTATTTATACTTTTATCATTGTGGCTTTTTGGTCTGTATTTAAAAGATGTTAAGAATGCAAATGCATTTACTTTCAAAGAGTTTTATAATGGTAATTAATTGTAAATAGTATTTAATTAACAGTAACACTAATACGTAATTAACAATAGTATTAACAACAATAACAATTGATATTGTTAACAATTGTATGTATGAGTGTAGATGAATGGCGAAACTCGGAGATGCTCTCAAAATATTGGATCGTGTCTCACACAGCAGGAAAATACAAAATATAAGCTTTATTTAACTTATATATATATAAATGCTATTGTTTTATATTTATATTGGGTGGGTTATAATAGTCATCTACTATATAGTTTAATTATTGTATCTTTATACAATAATTAATATAGTTTAATAAAAACATTAATTAAAAATTCCGAATTTAAAGAAAAATCTGACTTCCTACATCTATATTTGAGTCCATCATTATTGTATAGGAAACATTAGAGATTTTTTCCATTCTGAAGTTTACAAATGCAGATTTTGTTAACAAACTGGCAACAAATTAATTGACTTTGAATTAAAAATAAATTTTTAAATATCAATTAATTTCCCACCTGATAAGAAGACAGGTCAAATAATTCAGTACTTTATTTAATTTATTGAGTACGTGATATTATAATTTAATAAACATAGTTTCTCAAAAAAAAAAAAAAAAATGAATGTATTGCCCTGCTGTTTCTTTAAAAGATTTCAAATACAGAGGCTTCAATCTCCAAGATAAAATTAAGAGCAAGTTTGAATATTCCTCTACTTACTTCGTTTTTAATTTTGGTGCTTTGACATACAAGTGAACCAAACTACAACTATTGTAGTAAAGCATCATATGCATCATTATTTTATTATT
>SEYY01006629.1:25000-32500 GCA_009176605.1 Armadillidium nasatum | reverse complement strand
TATAATAATAATAATATAATAATAATAATAATAATAATAATAATAATAATAATAATAATAATAGGACTAATATTAATAATAATAATAATAATAATAATAATAATAATAATAATAATAATAATAATAATAATAATAATAATAATAATAATAATAATAATAATAATAATAATAATAATAATATATAATAATAATAAATATTAAAACTACTGTATTTGTGAACTAACTAAAAATATTCCTATTTATAGCCACACTATAGCTAATAAGTCTTAGCCAGAATAACCTTAATTCAATCTTATAACTAATCATGGCCGCATCTAAAATGTAACATTGAAAATATAAATTTGGACCCCAATGTTAATTAATGGAGAAAGTTAAAGTAAAATCTTATAAAATATTTTTTGTGCGTTTTAATTGGTAATATTAGATATTTCTCTATTAGAAGTGGAATAAGTAGCATTTTAAAGGAACATAAATCGTTTTTTTTGAGCTTCCCAATGCACAACACGTCAATAAAATTAGACCTTATTTATGCCATGTCTGTATCGTGAAGTGAAAAATAATGTTTCAGCCTGAAAACAGGTGATTTTAATTTTAATTTTAAAATCAATTTATCGATCTTTGACTAAGATTTTGATCCTGGCATGTTAGTATATAAAAGGACAACTTGGAGCTAATTCCTTCTCCATTTCCGTCCCCTAACCCCCCTCCCCAAGAAATTGATTTTTAAAAATATTTAATTGTTCACAGATAGATTACATGAAATAAGATTAAACAAGCGTCGCGTATATTAAAAATGTATTATATAAGATAAAGAGTAAAATTATGAATTTTTGACTAGGTTTGATATTATCATTACAAATATCGGCGCTATACCCGAATCGTCGAACAAGTGAGAAAATTTTGTTAATGTTTTTTCAAAAGTGTCGGCCCTTTGACCTGTCGACTACTTTTCGTGTCGACGATTTGGGGTAATCCCGCAAATATCAAAATGTTTAGCAAAAACCCCAAAGAAGAATCCCCTTGGACACCTAAATAGAATACTAAGATCACAAGAAATTTAGTCAGATATTTACACAAATAGGATCAGGTGACAAGAAAATATATGTTGAGTTTCAGATTAATTAGTGTAAAAAAAAATTAAAAATAAAATTAATTTTTTTAAATGAATAATGCTAACGAGTATAAAAACATTTATGCAATTGTGGAAATAGGTGTGGTAATGAGTAATCGCCCAGATGAAGATTAGAAATATTAATAAAATTAATAAAAATAATTAAATGGAGCAAAATAAAAATAAAAATAAAAACAATAAAAAACAAACAAATAGTAAATTCGTATATATATATATATATATATATATATATATATATATATATATATATATATATATATATATATATATATATATATATATATATATATATATATATATATATATATATATATATATATATATAATATATATATATATATATATATATATATATATATATATATATATATATATATATATATATATATATATATATATATATATATATATATATTTATATATATATATATATATATATATATATATATATATATATATATATATATATATATATATATATATATATATATATATATATATATATATATATATATATTATATATATATATATATATATATATATATATATATATATATATATATATATATATATATATATATATATATATATATATATATATATATATATATATATATATATATATATATATATATATATATATATATATATATATATATATATATATATATATATATATATATATATATATATATATATATATATATATATATATATATATATATATATATATATATATATATATATATATATATATATATATCTCACAGACTATCGTAGACGTCAATCTACCCAAAAAATTTTTGTATAGCCACTCGGTCTTCGACAATGAAACCAGTACAAATATTATCTACATAAGAAGGTGGCATATGAATGGCGAGTTTCTGAAAACAGCAATGGAAGTTAGAGTAAGAAATTAATTGCTCCATGTTATTGTTAAAATTGTTGTTATTATTATTTTAAAATTACTTTTTTTTATTATTATTAAAAATTTTTTTTTTTTTATAAAATTTATATATATATTATATATATATATATATATATATATATATATATATATATATATATATATATATATATATATATATATATATATATATATATATATATATATATATATATATATATATATATATATAATATATATATATATATATATATATATATATATATATATATATATATATATATATATATATATATATATATATATATATATATATATATATATATATATATATATATATATATATAAATCCATATTAGGGTGCTTGGAACCCCTACTGGGGCTACATGGCATTTTGCTGGGGCTCCTGGGTTACAGGAGCAACCAACCAAGGTCAAGCAACGCCAACATGGGCACAACAACTGTTGCGACAAATTTAGCCTTCTTTATTGGGAAGGCGGCGTAGCTCAGTGGTAGAGTCTTATGTTCACTTTCTAACGGCGACGCTGTTGTCAGTGGTTTCGAATCCTGGTGTGCGGAAAAATTTTCTCTGTCTTTTAATGGCTAAATTTGTCGCAACAGTTGTTGTGCCCATGTTGGCGTTGCTTGACCTTGGTTGGTTGCTCCTGTAACCCAGGAATCCCAGCAAAATGCCATGTAGCCCCAGTAGGGGTTCCAAGCACCCTCCTATGGATTTCTAATTAGTACCGAGTTACTACAGTGATTTGAAGCATAAGAACTTGAAAACTGTTCTACTATGCCTTCTATTTTGGGAAGGTGGCGTAGCTCAGTGGTAGAGTCTTAGGTTCACTTTCTAACGGCGACGCTGTTGTCAGTGGTTTCGAATCCTGGTATGCGGAAAAATTTTCTCTCTCTCTATATATATATATATATATATATATATATATATATATATATATATATATATATATATATATATATATATATATATTATATATATATATATATATATATATATATATATATATATATATACATGGAATCTGAAAATCAGCTACGCATGTCGCCCCAGGTAAGTGCCCTTGGATGTGTCAAACTTCACCACACAAGAATTCCCGTAGTTCATATAAGGGCAGAAAATCCTCTATCAATAAGACGGGAATGTATATTACCAGTGAACTTCGAAAGTAAGATAACCATACTAATGATCGGAATGAAGGAAATTGTCTAAGAATACTCTAAGAAATAAATGCGAGTTGAAAATAGTTTTGAAGATTTTAGACAGAATACAAGTGAGAGCTATAGGGCAGTAGTTAGAGAGTTAAGATCGGGTTCCATTCTACGAAATAGGGTTGACAGCTGCGCACTTCCAACAATGAGGGTTGAGACAAGAAAAAATTATGGTTGAACGAAGGAAATCTTAGCTCTGAAGCACACTTCTGCAAAACTCATGAAAAGATACTTCCCATAACGCTTCCTTTCATAACGTTAATAAGTTTCAAGCGCTTCTAAGCTTAATCAAATATAACCCTACCAGTTAAGACATATAACTTGTGAAGAGAATTGTAGAAGAAAGATTTCCAGAGTCTTCTAGGGAAGAATTAGAACAAAATAAGGTATCAGCCTTTTCGGCTGGAGTATTAGAGACAGAACCATGAGAGCAAACAGAAGGGGAAAAGTCAGATTTACAGAAATGTTACAGATGTTTTTGGCAAGATGCCATAAAAGTTTGTAAGTAAAATGTAAATGCATTTTCCTTTATGAAACTACTCTTAGCTAATAATAATAATAATAATAATAATAATAATAATAATAATAATAATAATAATAATAATAATAATAATAATAATAATAATAATAATAATAATATCTATGATGCTATTCCGAACTGAATAAAAATCAGCAAAAGTGATAAGAGCAAAGATTTTTCCCCTCCCGATACTCAGTCTCTTGCCTGAATAATGTGAGAACAAGCTCGATCGAGCCATGGATTTTGAGAAGAGAAATATTTAGTCGTTAATGGAATGAATTTACTCATCTCATTAGAGATCGGAGCAACAAGCAAAGGAAAAGTAGAAACAATTCAAAAGCCTCCACACAACTTGATTAAAGAGGAATGGTATGGTAGGATTCGACTGCTAAAAAGAAAACATTATAAATGAAAGATATAAGATTATAATTATACTTACCAAAAAGAACGAAGATATTAATAAATTTTTTTTTACAAATTTCGACATAAAATGAAGTAAATTGGTTATCATTATATATTTGGAAGAATAAATTTTAATCATAATTACAAATAAATAAAACTAATGTTAAAAAATATTAATCGTTTTACAATTAAATAATGGAAAATATTTATTAAAAAAAAACTAATATGGTTTTCTTTTTTTCAGGAGCTTCTACCATATAAATCGACTTCAATTGTTGTCATTGGGATAACTCTTCATATGAGAATTTTATTTAAGAATGATACTGAAGGAAGAAAATCATTTGAGAAATATTTATCTCTTGCAAGAAATGTAAATATATATATATATATATATATATATATATATATATATATATATATATATATATATATATATATATATATATATATATATATATATATATATATATATATATATATATATATATATATATATATATATATATATATATATATATATATATATATATATATATATATATATATATATATATATATATATATATATATATATATATATATATATATATATATATATATATATATATATATATATATATATATATATATATATATATATATATATATATATATATATATATATATATATATATATATATATATATATATATATATATAAATATATATATATATATATATATATATATATATATATATATATATATATATATATATATATATATATATATATATATATATATATATATATATATATATATATATATATATATATATATATATATATATATATATATATATATATATATATATATATATATATATATATATATATATATATATATATATATATATATATATATATATATATATATATATATAATATATATATATATATATATTCTCAGGATTTAAATGCTATTGGGAAAAAAAGCTACTGTACTTTGGTTTATTCAACCTGGAAAATCGGTAGGATTTGGAAAGAAGCAAAAAACATTTAATAAATGAAATAATTATTATATTTTTTTATATTTAAATTTATTTAAATAATTTTTTTTAGGGTTCTATAATGATTCAATTAAGGAGGATGATGGGCAAACTTCCTGATTTAACAACTCAAAAAGTAAGAAACCGTTGAACATATAATATATATATATATATATATATATATATATATATATATATATATATATATATATATATATATATATATATATATATATATATATATATATATATATATATATATATATTTTATTTTAAATAAAAAGTTCACATCTCACGGGCATTGCCCTATTCGAGGAGAGGAACTTTTCTAGGTAGTATATACCTAGGATCCCGAAGTGGGATCGAACCGGCGCCCTCAAGCACGTGATCAATATATATATATATATATATATATATATATATATATATATATATATATATATATATATATATATATATATATATATATATATATATATATATATATATATATATATATATATATATATATGACGGAAATTGTTACCAGGAGTCCACTTATTTAGAAGAAGTTTTCAAAAGATTTCTGTGAGCTGTGGTCTGGAAAATCTTCTTTACCTCAGTCCTTTCAGGGAGTATTTCTGTTCTACTTCTCTTCTACCTGGTTTCCTTTTATTAGAAATAATATCTAAATACAATCTATCTATATAATTTAAATTAGGGATGGAGTGAAGTATCGGTATCGGTATCGGTATCGGCCCGATTACGTTCGGTATCGTATCGGTATCGGCAAAAAATTTGTATAGGAGTAAAGTATCGGTATCGGTAGTGGTATCGGTAGTAGTATCGGCAAGTATCTGCATGTTTTCAGGTATCGGGTATCGGCTCCGGAGAATTTTTAGGTATCGGTATCGGTATCGGTATCGGTAAAAATTTTGGTTTCGCTCCATCCCTAATCTAAATAATATCCAAATCGTAGAATCACAGGCAAACAGTTTTAGAACTATATCTTTGCAACCATAATATTTTATATATTAATTAATTTTTTTTTTCTTTTATATTTCTTGATAAGCGAGTAAATTTTTAATTTTTAAACTGTTGAATATTTTCCCAACTCTGGTCGAAATTACTAGGATTTTGGTCAATCAATATATCGTTATACCAACAAAGTACACGGCAATAAGTATGTAAATTATACATAATATAATCTTCATAAAATAATATACAATATAATTATTACAAAAGGGTATGCCAAGGACTATATATATATATATATATATATATATATATATATATATATATATATATATATATATATATATATATATATATATATATATATATATATATATATATATATATATATATATATATATATATATATATATATATATATCCTTTGATGGGGAAAGGGTAGAGGCCTACTAATTTCATTCAGAGTTGGGAGAGTATTAAAACCAAAGTCCAATTAAAAGTCGACATGTCCCGATATACGGCGTTTGAAGATGTGCAGTTCATAGAAAGTTGGAAAAATAGATAAAGGGAGTATGTTCCAGAAACTAAAAGTAGAGTAGGCCTTAGTTTGGTTATGTCTGGGGTCAGAGAGTTGGACAGAGAAAAGGTGAGACTGTGTGGCAGAAAGACAAGATGCACGGGCCCTTCTCAATGGAGGAGGTGTGCGACGGGAGAGTTCTGGAGAAGTATCCATTGTAATAGTGATAGTATGGAGAGAGTGAAGTAACAATTCTTGGGCATAAAGAGACTACAGATAGTTAATGAGAGAGAAAGAGTGGAGAAGACAAAAGTCCTAGACTCACCTTTTTCAGGAGAGCTGCATGAGTGGAATTAATCTAGATGTGTGAGGCACATTTCATAGAGGGGTGAACAACACCCCTATAAAAAGAAAGCAACTGGGGTGGGGTGAAGAAATTCTGAAGGTTCGTCAAAGCACCCAAAATATTAGAAGCTTGTTTACAAAGAAAAGTAATGTGATCCTTATAAAAAGGTAAGAAAAAAAGTACCGACGAAGGTTTTCGAAGAAGATGTCATAGTTGTGTGGAAGGTTGTGTCGAGTAGTGAGATGGAGGAATTGAGTTTTTGAGGCATTGGAAATGACCATATTTTCTCTGTCCAAATTGGAAATACGAGAAAGACCAGAGATTAGTTACTGTTAGGCTACTGATGTTGGGAGACCATTGGTATAAGAGTTGATAAGAAAAACAGAAAAATAGTTGGGGATAGGACAGATCCCTGAGGAACACCACTATTAATAGAAATGAAGAATGAATGGTTCCTGCCTACAG
>SEYY01006629.1:0-17500 GCA_009176605.1 Armadillidium nasatum | reverse complement strand
TATATATATATATATATATATATATATATATATATATATATATAAACTATTCAGTTTAATGTAAAATACCGCAATAAAAGCAAGAAGACAACAGTCTGTTGAGAAAATTACAACTAATTCATGAGGATTTATATTCACGAAATTAAAATTTTTTAGGAAATAATTTATTCTTAAAGTGATAGAGATATGGTTAGAGGTTTGAATGAGTGTGTCTCTTTTCAACGATGGTTGAAGAACCGAAGTCTCCATCAGGAAGGAAAGGTAAAGTTGGAGACCAACCAATTTATCAGGGTAGGGTGTACCCTTAAAAAAAAACATTTTAGAACAAAAATTAGAAAATTATAACTTCTCGTTTTCCTTATATTTATATTTTTTAACCTCATCAAGTTCCTTTTCAGTTCAAATGACTCCCAAGCCTTATATTTAAAGAAAATAATTATTTTCCACCGTATTATTTTCTACTTGTTTTGTATCGTATTAGGGATACAGCCTCGACTTAGAATGGTTAGAATGATGGAATAAATTTATAGTAAAACAAATTGATTATTAATTTTTAAGTAAAAGTTGCCTATACTCATTTTAAGAATTTCCCCAAGATGTTTTAGAACTCCTACTCCATATTAACCATAAAAGCAACCTCATTTTTAATCAATGCTAATATCTAATTATCCTTTTCAATCTCACTATACTAAAAAAGTCATTTTAGGAATACGTTAACCCCACCTCCACATCACCTATCCCCATCTTATTTCTTTTTATTTATCCCCTTATTCTTAGGGTTAATGTATTTATTTTTATATTAAAATAGGTTTTATTATTATGTTGATAATTCTGAAACTTACTTATTGTTTTAGCTGTATTTTGTTATTTTAAAACATCTTATTAACCCTAGTTTAAATTTCAATACTTTCGACTCGTCATCACATTTCTTAATAAATGTTTATGTAAATATAAAATGTTTTGTAAGCCTTGAATTTCATTTATACACTTTATAAATATACAAAGATTGAACTATTATATATATATATATATATATATATATATATATATATATATATATATATATATATATATATATATATATATATATATATATATATATATATATATATATATATATATATATATATATATTTTACTGATGATACCGGTCAGAAAAGAAATCTTTTGATAATTGGAAAGGGAAATTTCAAAAGATAATAATTATAATAATAATTATAATAATAGCAATAATAATTACTATAATAATAATAATGATAATAACAATGATAATAATAATAATAATAATAATAATAATAATAATAATAATAATAATAATAATAATAATAATAATAATAATAATAATAATAATAATAATAATTCCAATTTAAATCAGAAAAAAGGAATGTCTCATTGTTTTCGGATTTTCATTGATATATATATATATATATATATATATATATATATATATATATATATATATATATATATATATATATATATATATATATATATATATATATATATATATATATATATATATATATATATATATATATATATATATATATATATATATATATATATATATATATATATATATATATATATATATATATATATATATATATATATATATATATATATATATATATATATATATATATATATATATATATATATATATATATATATATATATATATATATATATATATATATATATATATATATATATATATATATATATATATATATATATATATATATATATATATATATATATATATATATATATATATATATATATATATATATATATATATATATATATATATATATATATATATATATATATATATATATATATATATATAATATATATTATTTTTATTATTATTATTATTATTATTATTATTATTATTATTATTATTATTATTATTATTATTATTATTATTATTATTATTATTATTATTATTATTGATTTCATTTTCATTGTTTTTATTTTTGCTGTCGTTAATTAATTTCATAATTGTTACCATTATTAGCTACTATCACTATCACTATTAATTGATATTATTTTTGGTATTATTGTTACTAGCTTTTATTATTACTATTATTATTATTTGCTATTACAATATTTATTATTTCTCATTATATTTATGCATCATATATGTATATTAAAGGTTATTAAAATATATTGATGAACTATTTATCAACTAAACTTTGGGGTTCAATGGAAACCAATGTGTATCCCCTTAGTAGCCCCGCCCCTTAGAAGCCCCGCCCCTTAGTAGCCCCTTTTTCAGAGTATTGTACAGTAATCTAACTAATTATTAATATTGTTTCTAGTAGAATAGGACCTACTGAAAAACTGTATTATCAGTAATTGTGCCTCTGAATAAAATATTAAAATTGAAATTGAAATTGAAGAAATGTGAAATTTAAATGTGATAAGAAATTTTTTTTAAACTGACAAACAAACTCAAGAATAAAACCAATCCAATTTTATAAAGAAAGGAATAGATAATAAAGAGTTGAGAAAGAGTTACTACTCCCTACAATGAAAGAGTAAAATGTAAATAATTGTATGTGCTTATGTATATGTTTATGTGTTTATGTGCTTATGTGTGTATGTGTGTATGTTTCATATCAACTCAGGTACGAAAAATCAGTCATTTGATCTTCCAAAACCCATTGAAACAAAGGAGGTAACTTCCCGACTTAACTGAATAGTAATATTGCAAACATTGACTGACTTTTAATTGTTGTCTTTCTTCTGCATGACTAGGAAATATTCGAGATGAATTTATAAATTAAATATCAAAGTATCTTTCTATATATATATATATATATATATATATATATATATATATATATATATATATATATATATATATATATATATATATATATATATATATATATATATATATATATATATATATATATATATATATATATATATATATATATATATATATATATATATATATATATATATATATATATATATATATATATATATATATATATATATATATATATATATATATATATATATATATATATATATATATATATATATATATATATATATATATATATATATATATATATATATATATATATATATATATATATATATATATATATATTATATATATATATATATATATATATATATATATATATATATATATATATTATAATATAATATTATATAAATAAATATATATATATATATATTATATATATATATATATATATATATATATATATATATTATATATATATATATATATATATTATAATATATATATATATATATATATATATATATATATATAATATATATATATATATATATATATATAATTGCTTAGCGAATATAGTGTTAGAATATTATTTCAGTATGAACCCTAGTGATGACAGGTTCTTTTTCTCCTGTCAAAAATTGTAGGTGAAAAACCCTAGAAGAAAATATGGAGATTGATAGAAATCAACTGATTATTCTGCTGTCTATGTTGTGTCCTGGCTCGACTCTGAATTGTAACAAATGAGCCTCCAGACATTCCTTACGAGGCATAATTCTCAATTTTACACCTTGCACCTTCTGTTGAATCTCGAGTTGTATGAAGTCTCTGGCTTAATTTTATTCATGTTTGTCAGAATAGGGTTTCTCGTGAGGTCCTTTAAATTTTGGAATTTTTAAATTTAAAAACTCTACTTCCACACATTTTAGTCTCAAAGTACCTCCCGAAGTTTCTGTCTCTAAATTTCGATTATTCTAGTTTCTGACCTGTAGACAATATAAAATATTTTGGTGCGATTGCTGTAAAAACATTATCCTAGAACATCATAAACTCAATGATTGCTAGAGTGACTTTTCTCCTTCGCTCTTATTTGGGATTTGGAATACTCTTCTGCTTTCGTAGATTGGGTAGAGGTAATGCTCAGTTAAAAACAGAACATCAGTTATTTAGATAACTCCAATGATAAAAGTTATATTTTCTTCAATTGTAAACTTCCTTGATTCTTTAATATTGAGACGCCACTCTCGCTCTCATTCTATTTTTAATAGATACAACAGGGAATAGTCTAGGACAAGTTAACCACCCATATTTTAGCTCATTTTAGACGCACTTGCAGAGCAAGAAGTGCAAAGTTTTTATAAGGGTTTTATGTGAAGATTGACAACAAAACTAGTCCACTCTGTTATCTAATTTTTTTTGCAGTGACCTTTGCTTTCCTAAATTTTTTTTTCACTGAATTTAATATCATTCACTTCACAGTCTGAGTCATGATTCAACAACGATGCGAGCGTTAACTATGAACATGTGAGGGTGTCTAATTTTATCTTTGATTCTAACTGAAAATATAGGGTGTGACCAGATATATATATATATATATATATATATATATATATATATATATATATATATATATATATATATATATATATATATATATATATATATATATATATATATATATATATATATATATATATATATTCGAGACATTCGAGAGCTTTTCACTAGACGATATGTCAGTGGAAGTTCCGAATAATTTTTTTTTTTGAACCATCGGTGGAGGAGTAGCGGTTAGCACAACGGACTTCCATCTTTTGGGCCCAGGTTCGATTCCCCGAGCAGTTATATGTATATATATATATATATATATATATATATATATATATATATATATATATATATATATATATATATATATATATATATATATATATATATATATATATAGATGTTGAGATGAACAACCAAGCAACGTCATTAATATATCCAAAAATAAGAAACCCTCCATGATGACTATCCCAAAGGATCCCAAAGGACCCCACGGATTGCGCCCGGATTGAAGGTAACAGGTCAGTTGTAATCTCATTCAACCACAGGCAAAATACGTAAATTTTAAATCCATATAATCGTTGGAGTGAAATTTTACAATTTTTAGTCTGCTATTGAGGATTCGAAAGCGTGACCTTTAAGTTGGTAAGACATCTATACCACGGCAGTACACAAAGAAAATCGCATTGAGAGTCCTTTGAGTTAGTCAGAGTGGCGGGGGTTCATGAAATTTCTCAATACAATTTTTTTTTGTACCGTCGTGGAACAGAGGTTGCACTCTGTCTTACCAGTTTAGATAGAGGTCAGGGTTCGAATACCCAATAGCTGACTTGAAATTGTGAAATTTCACTTCACGGCCTATGTGGATTTATTATTAATATATTTTGTGTCTGTGGTTGAAGGGGATAGTAACTGACATGTTAGGTTATATCCGAGCGCAGTCGGGGGTGGGGGGGGGGTGGGAGGAGTCCTTAGAATTAGTCATCATGGCGGGTGTTCATGAGCTTTCTCAATGAAATTTCTTTTATGCACTCTCGTCATACCGAAGTAACATTTTGTCTTCCCGGATTGCAGATCAGGGTTCGAATCTCCGATAGCTGACTTGAAATTTTAAATATATATATATATATATATATATATATATATATATATATATATATATATATATATATATATATATATATATATAAAATGAATGCGTTAGTTTCAAATTATCAGTTTACCTTAAGCAAGCAAGAAATAAACTTTGCTTCGTTGCTCGTTGCCTCTCTCGTTCGTTGAGCGTGTGTATATATATATATATATATTATATATATATATATATATATATATATATATATATATATATATATATATATATATATATATATATATATATATATATATATATATATATATATATATATATATATATATATATATATATATATATATATATATATATATATATATATATATATATATATATATATATATATATATATATATATATATATATATATATATATATATATATATATATATAAGAAACTTATTTTCGATTACTTAAAATAATAGCGACGTTGTTATTATTAATGATGTTCTTTGTTATTTGTTATTATTATTATTATTATTATTATTATTATTATTATTATTATTATTATTATTATTATTATTATTATTATTATTATTATTATTATTATTATTATTATTATTATTATTATTATTATTATTATTATTATTATTATTATTATTATTACTATTATAGTTATTATTGTTATTATTATCATTATTATTATTAATAACAGTAGTCGTAGTGGTACTCGTAGAAGTAGTAACTGACATAATAATTGAAATAGTATAAAGCTGAAAATTATGGTAATTTCTTTATTTTTGCTATTTTAATTATTTTCATTCTAATCATTATTATTATTATCAGAGGTGAGCATAAGCGCAAATGAGAGGGCAACTTTTTTTATTTTCAATTTTTTTTCATTTACAATAATAATTAAAATTATATAAATTATATAATTAAAATTATATAAAAATTATAAGTAAAAAAAAAAATTCGAATAGAATTTGTTATATATAGACTTTCTTAAAATTGAACACTAATATTACATTTTATTTAAAAGCAATAATGATTAAAATAAAATTAATAATAATGATAATAATAATAATAATAATAATAATAATAATAATAATAATAATAATAATAATAATAATAATAATAATAATAATAATAATAATAATAATAATAATAATAATAATAATAATAACAGTAATAATAATAGTAATAATAATGATTATAATAATAATAATAATAATTAAAAATAATTAATAATAATAATAATTAATAATAATAATAATAATAATAATAATAATAATAATAATAATAATAATAATAATAATAATAATAATAATAATAATAATAATAATAATAATAATAATAATAATAATAATAATAATAATAATAATAATAAAATAATAATAATAATATTGATATTAAATTTTTTTTTACAGTTAACTACCACTCACTGAAAGAACCTTATTCAATGAGGGAGCATAAAAATTAATAATAAATAATAATAATAAAAATAATAATAATAATAATAATAATAATAATAATAATAATAATAATAATAATAATAATAATAATAATAATAATAATAATAATAATAATAATAATAAAAATAATAATAATAATAATAAATAATAAAATAATAATAATAATAATAATAATAATAATAATAATAATAATAATAATAATAATAATAATAATAATAATAATGATAATAAATATATTTTTCGCAGTTAACCACTACCAACTGGAAGAAGGGGCATAAATATAGAGCAAAATAAAAATCATCATCATCATCATAATAATAATAATAATAATAATAATAATAATAATAATAATAATAATAATAATAATAATAATAATAATAATAATAATAATAATAATATAATAATAATAATAATAATAATAATAATAATAATAATAATAATAATAATAATAATAATAATAATAATAATAATAATAATAATAATAATAATAATAATAATAATAATAATAATAATAATAATAATAATAATAATAATAATAATAATAACAACAACAAAAATAATAAAATAATTATTTGATAATAGAAAATTTATCGCTGAGGATATAACACCTAATAATTTTGCAGACGTTGACGAATTACGATTACATCTTTTGGTCTATCATTAGTCTAAAGTAGAGTTTTTTATTTGTTATCACTAAGAATAAGTTACACTTAAGTTTAGAGCGAGTCTGTTTGAAATTTGCAAATATTATAACGAGTTTAAAGTGTCAATAATAATAATAATAATAATAATAATAATAATAATAATAATAATAATAATAATAATAATAATAATAATAATAATAATAATAATAATAATAATAATAAATAATAATAATAATAATAATCATAATAATAATAAAATAATAAATAATAATAATAATTAATAATAATAATGATAAATATTATTATTATTATTATTTTTTATTATTATTAATATTTGGAAGGATGCCTTTTAGTTTCACTGAATAAATGAATAAGCAATAAATAAGCTTTTAATAAGTTAACTGCTCTGCGGCACCTTCAGAAATTTTTTACAACATTTAAATTCCTTGCTCCGTACTGGGGAATAATCTATTTCTGTATTGAGTATGTATCACATATTTGAAGTTGTTCAATTGTCCGACACAAACAGATCTTATATGGTTTTAATCTTTGATTATCCTCCAACCCTCACAAAATCCACTGTACACGGTATACCAGATCAGTGTTTTAAATTAGAAACCAAATGAGTCTCCTATAGATGGCGTTTTTACTGAAAGCGTTATTTTGATTTTTTATAATAATTATTATTTTACAAATGTTTTTAAATTAAATTTTATTTTAAAAAATTAATATGTATAGAGTAATTGCCTTGTAATTATTACGTGGTTATGAAAATTTTTTTATATTTGTTTTATTAATTTACCTCAACGGTACCAGACCTTCAATAGATTTAAGCTTTAAAAAAAAAAAAAAAAAAAAAAAAAAAAAAAAAAAAAAAAAAAAAAACAAGGAAAAAAAAAGAATCTGTCATAAAACAACTTTTGGCATATTAATCATTAACCAAAGAGAAAACAGATAACATACTTGTTTTTATCTTCGCAATAACGAATGAAGTACAAGTAAATAAAGTTTCAAAAATTATACATTAATTTCATTATGCATTATACATTAATTAGGCAGTGTTAATTATTAAACTTATATAAAACATAAATGAATTGTCTCAAAAAAAAATAAATTGGCAAATTTTGAAATTTATATTGAGTATGTAAGCTAAAATGTAAGGAAATAATTTATTTCATATAAAAATAAATAAATAAATGAAGTTAGAGGTATATCGATATATATATATATATATATATATATATATATATATATATATATATATATATATATATATATATATATATATATATATATATATATATATATATATATATATATATATATATATATATTATATAGTATTAGTATTATTATTATTATTATCAAAATTCGTTATAAGTTTGCATCCAATCGAATTATCCCTTCCATTCTTTAGGCGGAACCAATACCATAAAAATATGACGACAAAGTCTGTACGCAATCTCTCTCTCTCTCTCTCTCTAAATTTTAACAGTCCTTTGTGACGTATACGGTTTCCAGTTTTGCATTAGATTTAGCATACTAGTCAATATCTATATACTCTGCTAAATTATTTAGTTATTCTTGTCTGTCGGAAATTTTTTTTGAGCCATTCTTGCACTGCATTTCTCTCCTGCATTCTCTTGTAGCATACTTTCTCATTTGAGGAGAGAATAGAACTACAACTTTCCACCTAGAGTCATTTCTTTCGTTGTTCAGGTTTTTGATCCCAGTCTTATCCGCTATGATTAGGGAAGGTACTTTATACAGATAAAGTTTTAAATTTTCTTTTATTTTTCATCGCTGAAAGACCAAAAGGCTATAAAAAGAATTTTATCAAACATTCTATTCCAGGATTCAGTCAAAGATTTTATCTTAAGTTTCGTTCTAAAGTTTTTGCTTAGGATTTTGATACAAGATTTTGATCTAGAACTTAAGAATGAAGTTTTTACCAAATAGTTTTGATAATGAATTTATGGGTCTCAAAGCAGTTTGAGTAAAATCTAAAATAAAAAATAAAATCTTTTCTTCAAAGGTAAAAATGATTTTAAACTTAACCCTCTTTTTTTTACAATTTTTACCAATTTTATTTAGTTCATTTTTTAAAATCTTATTCATTAGTTTCCTTTATTTCAGATAACAAAATATAAAATAATAAAAAATATAGGCATATATTAAAAGTAATGTTCTTAAAATCGAAATTGAATATTTTTTTGTTTAAAAAACAATGTTGTTTTTTATGTATTTTTATTTTTTTACTGTTCATATTTCTTAATTTATTAAAAGAAAGACACAATCAGAATGATGTGTTTACATTTGAAAAGGTCTTTGATGGTAAGTTTATAAAATACTTTAAATTTAATTGTAATATTCAAGAATCTTACTGAAATATATTATTTGGAGGACTGTAAAAATTAACAGTAAAAAAATAAAGATTAACATAAGTAATATAAATATAATCATGTTCGAATGTTCTAGATTTTGAAAAATGTGTTTCATTGTCTTTCACTTTTATCACGGTTGTCAGGAAAAATAATTCATAATTAACAGGTGATTAGATGTCAAAGGATAATTTTTTGACTTGTTTACCATACGTTAATCTATTTGATTGATTGTTTAAACTTAAATCTCTAGAACGCTATAATCTGAAAAGAAATGAAAATCGGATTACCACTTTTAAGTTTTTAGTTCATACATTTATGTGTAGAATACACTTCCAAAGTTTGATGTGTTCCTCCTGACTCACCCTGTATATTGCTGTACTTCTAAGTCGGTAAGGTAACTTCGGAATAAGACACAGCTAGAAGTAAAAAAAATTTCAGATGCAATAGCCAGTAGTAATTAAAAATATATCATTGTAATTTATCAAATAGAAATTAAAATAAATATTCTTAAAAATCTCTGCTTTAAGAGTTTTTGATTTTTAGTCGAAGGTCAACTGATTTTAAAAACTTGTGACGTCAGATGACCAAAACCTTCCCAAATCCATTATATTCTGGTACATTGATATAGTGATTCTGCTTTTTACGTGTAATAGCGCGAAATAAGGAGGCATCCTCATTAAAAGTGTAAAGGACAAAATATGGAATGATTCACCACATTATTCATATTTAAGTCTATTAGAAGTTCCCAAATAGATAGTTATCAGTTTATTGGCTTGTCTTCATTGGCCAAAAAAATACCTCAGTGCTTCACCCGCTTCAGAAATGAATGATCGTCATTTCAGTACAATAGGGAATTTAAATGAAGCAACCAGAAGCAGATTAAGACAAGAACATGATAAAGAATTAGAATTTGTCCATTGCAATATAGAAAGTATTTATTAATATGTAATATAATTAATTTATAATATATTATAATATATTTATATATATATATATATATATATATATATATTATATATATATATATATATATATATATATATATATATATATATATATATATATATATATATATATATATATATATATATATATATATATATATATATATATATATATATATATATATATATATATATATATATATATATATATATATTTCTTTTTCTTTTCTTATGTAAAAGGCGACATATCCCGATACACGGCGTTCGAATGTGTGCAAGTCAAAGGAAATGGGGAAATTGTTTACCAGTTGAGTATATGTACAATTGAGCATAGAGAGTTGGACATGCAAAGGATGAGAATATGTAGAAAAGCGTATCGCACAAAACCTTCTCAGTGGAAGAAGTATACGACGAAAAAATTCAGAAGAGCAGTGTCCATTGTAATATTAATAGAATAGAGAGAGTGACTCAGCAATTCGAAGGGCAGGAAGGATCTGGAGAGAAGTAATGAGAACGGTAGTTGATAAGACAAAAGCAGTAGACTCCAACTTTTCAAGAAGTACTCCATACAGGAGAGAACAACATCTCAGTGAAGAGGAAGCAACTAGGGTGGCGAGAAGAAATTACGAAGGTGTCAGTCCACCCAACTTCTTAGAATCTTGTTCAAAAGAGAAGTAATGTGATCTTTGCAATGAAGATCACGAGAAAAATAAACTCCGAAAATATTAAAGAGACACGAAGGTTTAAGTTGTTTCGAAGATGTCATAGTTGTGCGGAAGATTGTGTCGAGTAGAGAGACGGAGGAGCTGAGTTTATGAAGCATTGAAAACCACCATTTTTTCTCTGCTCCAATTTAAAATACGAATAAGATCAAAGATTAGTTGTTCTATGGCCACCGTCGTTTTTCAATAAACTTCTGTTGGGAGGGTTGTCTTTCAAATTAAAAAGAGTAATGAAAGGTAGGTTTATCTGCATAGGAGTGGATAGGCGATGAAGTAACAGAGAAAAGGTTATTAATGAAAGAATAAAAAGTGTTGTGGATAGGATAGATCCTTGAGGAACATTTAAATGTTAATTAAAATCTTGGTTACAGATTTAAAAAATATTTTTTACTTTATTAAATCGTACTTAAAATATGTTTGAAACTCATTAATGTCAACAGTCTCACACTATACCAAAATTACAGGCAAAAACTAATTTAAATTCTATACCAAATTGCTATATCCTTCCAAACGTAATAGGCCTTTCTTCAGGTTTCAATTCTTTTCCTTACACTTACACTTTTCCTTCTAATTCATCATCATTTAATTTTAGCCCAATTTGTTTATTCTCTATGAATGTGTAAAATGGCTACAGTTGTAAATGTGAAAAGAACTATTGAGGAAGGAATGAAAAACTGGAAGACATTTATGAGCTGCGAAGGAAATTGATAGGGTAGGAAACATAAACATTCGGAAAGGCGGAAAGTTAAGAGAGGATCCTGTTAGTAAAACAAGATCAAATGAAAGTGTATTATTATGTATATATTCAAAGTATAATTATTCATCGATGAAGTACGAAGGTTCTAATACACGAGTAAAAAAACTAGTCAAGGTCCTCCATAATCCACTGTGCTAGCGTAAATGCCAAAATGCTAACCTTACGCAATCTCTGAGTCCTTTTTTGAGGGAAAATGAGGGGAATTTGAGAGGAAATCGAACTCCTCGTTCTTTCTTGAGGTATTCTTAATCCGGATAATCCGATAATTAATAGGATAATCCTTTAATTAATAATGCAATCCCATAATCTGTTAATTTGGCACTTAATTAATTAGGTTAATCCATTTAATCTTTTAAGCCCCGCCACTTTTTCCACGGAACGTGCACGCAGCCAGTCACGTTCCACTAACCCATTGGCACTCTCCCTTCAGGTTCCCACGCTCATGGCACTTAAGTACCAGATTAATTAACGGGTTTAATAATACTTCAAGAGCGTTGGGGACGATTTTCCCTTAAAAAAGGGATCAGGAAAGAGCGTGAGGTTGGCACTGGTACTGGCACGGTGCATGTCCGCCGATCGTGCATATATATATATATATATATATATATATATATATATATATATATATATATATATATATATATATATATATATATATATATATATATATATATATATATATATATATATATATATATATATATATATATATATATATATATATATATATATATATATATATATATATATATATGGTGATGTGTAAAAAAAAAATATTTATATATATTTCAGATTTTGGGAATAAATCTTTTGATACTCAGAAAGATAGATGCAAACCAATTTTAATGGAAGGTCGTTTCCTTGATATCGACAGCAATAAGTGTCAAAAAGAAAGTTATTAAAAAATTCAGAGAGTATATATATATATATATATATATATATATATATATATATATATATATATATATATATATATATATATATATATATATATATATATATATATATATATATATATATATATATATATATATATATATATATATATATTACAGGGATGTGTAATGTCTCCGGGGTTATTTAATTTATTTATTGACAAAGTGATGAGAAAGATGGATAGGGTAGTGATGAGAATGAGGGAGCAACATGGTATGTAGAATGCAAATGTTTTGATGTATACGGATTTGAAAGTATTGGTGGATGAGTTTGTGAAAAGTTGTGATGAATTGAGCTTAAGAGTAAAGTGCTGTGGATGAAAAATAGGGAGAGAGGGCAGAGGGGTGTGGTTGAAAGAAATGATTTTCAGATAAAGGTGGGTAGTGAGAGATTGGAACGAGTTGCTTTATTTAATTGAGTATGTGGTGGAGATTTTTGCAGAGGAAGACATTAGTATATGGGCGATGAATTTTGGCATATAATAAGAGGGAGAAAATGTGTTGGGTGAGGGATATTTGAGGGATATTTTTTGAGCAGAAGAAGGTTACCAAAGGAAGTGAAGGTGAGATTGTTTGAGGGATATTTTGTACCTGTGGTCATGTATGCGAGCGAATTATGGAAGTTGAACGCAAGAAAGAAGAAAAAAATGAAAGAATGAAAGATCTGAGGACGGTTGTGAGTTTTGGTAGAAGGGATAGAGTCAGGAATGTTAGAATAAAGAAAATGTCTGATTGGAGAAGAAATATATGGTTGAGAGAGTTGAACAGAGTATGCAGAGATGGTTTGGGCATTTCTGTGGGATGAATGAAGAAAGAGAGACCAGGGGAAGTTGGATGAGTAAAGTCAAGGAGCTGTTAAGTGATAGAAGGATAAATTGGGAGAAGGGTAAACGTTTGACGGAGGACAGGAATGAATGGAAAAGATCGGCGAAGGAATGAATGTTTGAATGAATGGGACCTGTTTTAGACACCAACCCACGATTGTGGGAAAGGCTATATATATATATATATATATATATATATATATATATATATATATTATATATATATATATATATATATATATATATATATATATATATATATATATATATATATAATATATATATATATATATATATATATATATATATATATATATATATATATATATATATATATATATATATATATATATATATATATATATATATATATATATATATATATATATATATATATATATATATATATATATAATATAATAATATTTATATATATATATATATATATATATATATATATATATATTATATAATATATATATATATAAAAATATATATATATATATATATATATATATATATATAATATATATATATATATATATATATATATATTAAATTTATATATATAAATACTTGTACCAGGCAACATGTGTATTTGATATTTTTTATATTTATATATATATATATATATATATATATATATATATATATATATATATATATATATATATATATATATATATATATATATATATATATATATATATATATTAAACCTTAGCAATGACTTTGACTGCATCAGAAAATGGAAGCCAGATGGATGTAATTTGCACTATTATATTATCGAGTAAGTTTTTTGAATATTTTTATTTTTTTTCTTACACATAAACACACTGTTAAAAAATCATTAGTTGTTCATGCTATAAAAGATAGAAGTTACTATTCTTAAACTAATATAAATCACTCCTGTGTTTAATAAAATACCTACAAAATGTGACTGGTAGATGAACCAAAATTTTTATTACATAGTGATAATAGTATTTTAATCCTGTGTTGTGTGTATTGTATTTCATGATTTTAATTGAATTGGAGTGGGTATGTTGCTAAACGAGGTTAGTGCTATAGTGAATTAGACAAAAGAAAAACAGTGAAATCAAATATTTAGTTAATGTTTCCAAAACGAATTTTTCAAACTGTTCTCTAGCAATGACGTGAATCTCAGTTGAATCATTGTTTTTGACGATACTGTTACAGGAATGAGTCATTCACACAGTTGTTCCAAATTATGAATAGGCAACATTTTTAAATTGTATTCCATTTTCCTTAATACACCATGTATATGCGCCACCAAATTATTTCAAATACTACATAAGAGGAAAGGAATACAAAAAACAATAGGATTTGAATTACAATAATTTTGTATTCCATAACAGATATTACAATTTTAAATCAACTTATCTAACTAGACTATAGAAAGCAAAACTCGAGATAATATTCTAGTGATTGGCAAAATAAATAAATAAGTAAAATTAGCCGTTTGAATAATGACTGAAATGAACCGTATTTAATTTCATAAATCCATATTAAACGCAACAAATACTTTTGTTTACTAATCATCTGTAGTGAATGATTAAAACTTAGAAGTAATATGAAAAATATACATAACCATTCTCTGTTTATAAATAACAACGTGTACAGTACAGGACTTATGTTTATATCACAACATATATATATATATATATATATATATATATATATATATATATATATATATATATATATATATATATATATATATATATATATATATATATATATATATATATATATATATATATATATATATAATATATAAAGAGAGAAAAATTTTCAGTGTGCTATGACTCGAACCCATTGACTACAACGTCACCGAGCTACGTAGCTCGGTGGTAAAGCCTTCTGTACATTGTTCGAATCCTGGCGTGAGGAAAATTTTTCTCTGTCTTATTATATTGCTAATTTCGTCGCAACAGTTGTTGTTGTGCCCATGTTGGCGTTGCTTGACTTTGGTTGGTTGCTACTGCAACCCAGTAGCACCCAACAGAATGATATTGTAGCCCCAGTAGGGGTTCCAAGGACCTTCCTATAATACTATATATATATATATATATATATATATATATATATATATATATATATATATATATATATATATATATATATATATATATATATATATATATATATATATATATATATATATATAAAATCGATAAAATAACTAAGATAAATTTAACATAATTTATTGCCTATTAGTTTCGAGTGATTCAAATTTCTGCTTATTATCAAGGCTATCATCATAATGAAAAATATGATATAAAATTACGACATATATGAAATTTAAAAAAAAACAAAAAAACAATGCAAAAATGTTATAACCATTAAATAAGTGAATGAAAATTATTATATAGAAATTAATAGCAAAATGTACTACCAAATAAAATTCTACTTCAATATCAAAATATTTTCTGATTGCAAATTTCATTCAACTTTGGAGTTTGGTACCAAAATATACGAGGATTCTAAAGAATGGAGGTCAGGTTCATGTTCAGAGTCTAAAATTATAAAATTTGAATCCTGGATAGGATGATCCTTTTGAAGAAAACGAGAGTTAATGGTCGAATAGGAGATGAGGCAAATGTTTCTATAAGTTCCATAAGAAATTCTTTTATGCATAGCGATATAAACAATGTGTCGTCTTTGCTATGTAGGTGGCATCGCAAACATCGCACTTGTATTTGTATATCACTGATGAGCGTAAAAGTAAGAGAAGTTTTTCTTTAACTTTGAAGAATCTTACAATATTATTCTGATTTGAGAACACTGTATTGAATTTGAATTAGGGGTAATTTGTTCTTAATACGCATATAATTCTACGATAAATTTCACAATTCATTCTCCCATAAAAGGGAACTTCATATACAGGATATCTATTGAAGCTGTAAATTAAGTTGACTTCTAAATAAATTATCAATTATGAACCCTGGGGATCCATTCTGTAGAAATAACGTTTTTAGGAAGTCCAATTCACTCAAGAGATTAATGTATGTAGATGAAGACGTCCATGCTCTATCAAAAAAAAGTTTTATAATTAAATTAATTTTATATAATTTCATTAAAAAAAAATAATAGATATTGAGAGTTGAAAAATACCGTGCCAGTTGCAAAACGAAAATGAACAGAAGGACCAATTAGGTTTATGAACTATTGGAAGGAATATATGATACTTGGTTTGGCACCAGATGAATAGAAAGAATTATTGATTTCATCATCAATTTATATATATATATATATATATATATATATATATATATATATATATATATATATATATATATATATATATATATATATATATATATATATATATATATATATATATATATATATATATATATATATATATATATTATATATAT
>SEYY01006628.1:0-23872 GCA_009176605.1 Armadillidium nasatum | reverse complement strand
GCAAATGTCAAGTCCCTCTTTGCATTACAGAATCCTTTGAAAATATATCACACTAAAATTAATTTTTAATGACTAAGTAAATACACTCTCTACTTTTTGTTTTATCCTCTTTTGTGATATTTAAGGTATAGAGTTTTGCCCAAATTAAAAAAAAAAAAAAATTCAGTTAAATTTTTTAAGCATAATATGAAGATTTAAAAGTTTTTTATACCTAACAAGTGAATATTTCGTAACTTATAAGAATAAGTTAAAATTTTCATGATCAAGATGACATTTGGAAATGTAAGATTACACAGACGTCTGCAGGAGGGAGTCTCTTTTTGCCCGAAAACTGGGTAGCTAAAGGGTTATTATTATTATTATTATTATTATTATTATTATTATTATTATTATTATTATTATTATTTTGAGTATAATGATATTCTATTATGGGGCTTTATAGTGGTAGTTAAATGGCAATTTTTTGATCGAGATTCATTTTTATTTATTATTATAAATTTATTTTTTTTTTTAATTTTGAAAATAGACGAAAAATTTTATTATTATTATTATTATTATTATTATTATTATTACTGTTTTATACTCTTCATTCCTTGTTCCTTTCATTGTTATTTTCTTATTTATTTATACCAAAACAATCTCAGTTTCTTGAGTAATTTATTCTCACTTTTGAATTATCTTTTTCTTTCATTCATTGAAATAATTCTTTAGCATAACCATGAATAGAAATATTGGAAATTGAAGGGGTTACGGCCACAAATAATGAGGAAATCATTTTAGTGGAAACCAGTGGCTGGTCCAAAATTTGCTGTAAATTTTGATACACAAGTGTAGGAAAAATTTGTGTGAAAAATGATACATTTTTCCCTTTTTGTCTCAATTTGCGTGAGCCTTAATGGAATATATTATGCACGTGACTTTAATTATGGTCTTCATAGTTGTTTGCAGTATCTATTGAATTGGAATTTGGATATAAATAAAATTTATTTTGTACTGCTCTTCGGTATTTCAATGATCTTTGCTGTCATGACATATTGAAACCTTCAATAAGTTCAAAGTTTTGATTTCTATTTCTCTCTTCAATTTATTTTTTCTCTATTTCCTTTCTGGTAGTTCTATAGCAGCTGTTCTAGACAGCCACTCTTCATCCTTTAAATCTAAATGAGAATTTATTTTAGGTAATTGTAAGGAACATTCATCTTTACTGTACACCATTTATTTTCTGCAAGTCTTTTTAAGTTTTATATCTAACTCATAAGTAGTCGAAATTTTTATTGGAAAATGATCACTCCCAAATTGAAATGATAGGTAGCATATATATAGTAATTCCTGTAGAGCTTTGATTTATATATATATTTTTTATTTAGTTTAGTGAAAGATTTTTAATTATTATGTTTGAATTAACTGCACATTTCTGTTTCAATCAGCCTTGCCTTAATCCAAATGATGAATCATTGTCACAGGAAGATATCAAAGATGAACAAATAGATGAGTTTGAATCACAACAAGTGATATGTCTTAAGAATGATGAACACAACTCTAAGGTATGAGAGTTTGAAGTTTTTGACATCCATTTCAGTTATTTATTTAGTGAAAATTAATGTATTATGTTTTATTTTTCTTAAAAGACCTCACCTATTCACTTCACTATTCCTAAAAGGTACTTATTTCCTTTTACTCTATATCAAAACCTCTTATCTATATAATCTATACTCTTGTCCTTTTACATCTATGAAATTGGAGGAGATGAAATTCTTATTAAATAATAATATTGGAATAGGCATCTATAGTTTATTTTGAATTTCATGTGCAAAGTTAGGTTTTTTTTTTTTTTTTTTTTTTTTTTTAAATTGTTTTTAAAAGTTTACCCTAACATTTTTTTTTCTTTCAAACGGTTAAATTTTGTTATGATAAATCTAGTTAAAATGATATTAACAATGTTTCACCTCAATAGTTATTATTATTATTATTATTATTATTATTATTATTATTATTATTATTATTAGTCATGGAAGATTTACTAGAAGAGATTTCGCTATCACAGCAAAAATCAAGCGAGTCAATTCCTGGTGAAAGTGATAAGAGTTAAGTACACTTCGTGATGAGTTTCCATTCAGTGGTGATAGTGGTGTGAAAATTAGTGATGAAATTGAAGCAAGGGATGTTGTTGTAATTTTTGAATCTTTTTGTGACTGATAATATAATCCAACATATATGTAATGAGACAAATAAGTATTCTAATGCTACCATTTCAATACATAAAAGTGCTTTTACTGTAAAAAAAAAAAATAAAAAAAGCAGTAGAAAAACAATGGAAAGACATCTCAAAAAAAGAAAATGCGACTCTTCGAAGGACTTCTTCTGTTGTTTCTGATTTTACTAGAAAACCTTTATGGAAAAAGACAGATTGCTGAATATTCTGAAATATTTGCATTTTTCAAGCTCTTCAGATTCTACCAACGTGGATGAGCCAGTGGATGAGTTGATGCAGCTATACAAATCTGCATTCAAATCTGCGTATGTTCCTAACCAAGACATTATTATAGATGAAAGCCTTTTGTTATGGAAAGGCATGTTATCTTGGAAGATGTATATCTCTTTAAAAAAAAAGGTCAAAGCTTGGCATAGAAATGTATATACATATTGTGTGAAGCCAAGACAGGCTATGTTTATGACTTCATAATTTACGTAGGTAAAGGTACGAAAATACCAGTCAATCTTCCGGATGTAATGAGATAAATAAGTATTCTAATGCTACTATTTCCACACATAAAAGTGCTTTTACTGCAAAAAAAAAAAAAAAAAAAAAAAAAAGCAGAATACACAATGGAAAGACATCTCAAAAAAAGAAAATGTGACTCTTCGAAGGACTTCTTCTGTTGTGAAAATAACTTTTCAGCAAAAGTTATTTTATCTTTGATAGCAGACTTGTTAGATAAGGGATATTTTCTAGGAATAGATAATTACTATTCAAGTGTTTTTCTTTTTTTTTTTTTATTATTATTTGGTTTCGCATGGCATCCGCGATAGGCCTGGCCCAGCCAGCGGTATCTGCCGTAGGGCCCAAGAAACTCGAGGATCTTCCTCGAAAGATCCTGCTGACTGGTACTCGCACCAACAAGAGTATGGTGAGTTTATTTTTTTTCGCATGAGACTAATATGATTGGAACTGTGAGACAAAATCAAAAAGGTCTTCCCAAAAAAGTAACCTTAGGAAAATGGAAAAAAGGTCAAACAATTGTCATGTACTGAAGAAAAATTATGCTCATGAGATGGAAGGATAAACAGGACTTTTTTATAGCGAGAATAGTTCATGATGGTTCTATGGAAAGTGTACCACAAAGAATGTGATTAGAAAAACTGCAGCCCACTGTAAATGTCGACTACAAAGATAAAATGTCCGGTGTAGATATGATGGATCAACTGCTTTCAGCGACCAACATTGCTAGAACGAACTTGAAAAAAATATTATAAGAAAATATATCTTCAATTTTTTGATGTTTGTATTCTCAAATTGCATGTCATCCACAAAAAAAAAAAAAAAAAAAATGGATGGCGAATTGTCATTACTTTGCATTCAAATTCCAGATATATTTTTCAAAGTATGGTATAAACACAGAATAGCAAACTTTCCAAGGAACACCTTCAACTACTCCTAGTCCTTCACGCCTAACTGGGCGTTATTTTATGGAAGATGTTCCAGTGAATGAAAAAGAACAGCCTAAACAAAGACAATGTGTAGTTTGTACTACACGAGAAAAGAACACAGGTGGATATCTTTGCAAGCAAATGTCAAGTCCCTCTTTGCATTACAGAATCCTTTGAAAATATATCACACTAAAATTAATTTTTAATGACTAAGTAAATACACTCTCTACTTTTTGTTTTATCCTCTTTTGTGATATTTAAGGTATAGAGTTTTGCCCAAATTAAAAAAAAAACAAAATTCAGTTAAATTTTTTAAGCATAATATGAAGATTTAAAAGTTTTTTATACCTAACAAGTGAATATTTCGTAACTTATAAGAATAAGTTAAAATTTTCATGATCAAGATGACATTTGGAAATGTAAGATTACACAGACAAGTCTGCAGGAGGGAGTCTCTTTTTGCCCGAAAACTGCGTAGCTAAAGGGTTATTATTATTATTATTATTATTATTATTATTATTATTATTATTTTGAGTATAATGATGTTCTATTATTATTATTATTATTATTATTTTGAGTATAATGATATTCTATTATGGGGCTTTATAGTGGTAGTTAAATGGCAATTTTTTGATCGAGATTCATTTTTATTTATTATTATAATTTTTTTTTTTTTTTTTTTTTTTTTTTTTTTTTATTTTTATTATTATTATTATTATTATTATTATATTATTATTATTATTATTATTATTATTAACTGTTTTATACTCTTCATTCCTTGTTCCTTTCATTGTTATTTTCTTATTTATTTATACCAAAACAATCTCAGTTTCTTGAGTAATTTATTCTCACTTTTGAATTATCTTTTTCTTTCATTCATTGAAATAAGTTCTTTAGCATAACCATTGAATAGAAATATTGGGAAATTGAAGGGTGTTAACGGCCACAAATAATGAGGGAAGTCATTCCTATTTATGTGTAAAGTTGGCAACCAGAGACTAGTCCAAAATTTACTGTAAATTTTGATACACAAGTGTAGGAAAAATTTGTGTGAAAAATGATACATTTTTCCCTTTTTGTCTCAATTTGCGTGAGCCTTAATGGAATATATTATGCACGTGACTTTAATTATGGTCTTCATAGTTGTTTGCAGTATCTATTGAATTGGAATTTGGATATAAATAAAATTTATTTTGTACTGCTCTTCGGTATTTCAATGAATCTTTTGCTGTGTCACCAGACATATTGAAAGCCTTCAATAAAGTCTGGCACAAAGTTTTGATTTCTAAGTTTCTCTCTTTCAATATCTATCCTTTTCTCTGATTTCCTTTCTGGTAGTTCTATAGCAGCTGTTCTAGACAGCCACTCTTCATCCTTTAAATCTAAATGAGAATTTATTTTAGGTAATTGTAAGGAACATTCATACCTTCTCCTCTTCTCCTATCTTTATTTTCTGCACACCATTTAGGTCTTTCAAGTTTTATATCTAACTCATAAGTAGTCGAAATTTTTATTGGAAAATGATCACTCCCAAATTGAAATGATAGGTAGCATATATATATAGTAATTCCTGTAGAGCTTTGATTTATATATATATTTTTTTATTTAGTTTAGTGAAAGATTTTTAATTATTATGTTTGAATTAATTGCACATTTCTGTTTCAATCAGCCTTGCCTTAATCCAAATGATGAATCATTATCACAGGAAGATATCAAAGATGAACAAATAGATGAGTTTGAATCACAACAAGTGATATGTCTTAAGAATGATGAACACAACTCTAAGGTATGAGAGTTTGAAGTTTTTGACATCCATTATCAGTTATTTATTTAGTGAAAATTAATGTATTATGTTTTATTTTTCTTAAAAGACCTCACCTATTCACTTCACTATTCCTAAAAGGTACTTATTTCCTTTTACTCTATATCAAAACCTCTTATATATATAATCTATACTCTTGTCCTTTTACATCTATGAAATTGGAGGAGATGAAATTCTTATTAAATAATAATATTGGAATAGGCATCTATAGTTTATTTTGAATTTCATGTGCAAAGTTAGTTTTTTTTTTTTTTTTTTTTTTTTTTTTTTTAAAATTGTTTTTTTTACCCTAACATTTTTTTTTCTTTCAAACGGTTAAATTTTGTTATGATAAATCTAGTTAAAATGATATTAACAATGTTTCACCTCAATAGTATATTATTATTATATTATTATTATTATTATTATTATTATTATTATTATTATTAGTCATGGAAGATTTACTAGAAGAGATTTCGCTATCACAGGAAAAATTAAGCGAGTCAATTCCTGGTGAAAGTGATAAGAATTAAGTACACTTCGTGATGAGTTTCCATTCAGTGGTGATAGTGGTGTGAAAATTAGTGATGAAATTGAAGCAAGGGATGTTGTTGAAATTTTTGAATCTTTTTGTGACTGATAATATAATCCAACATATATGTAATGAGAGCCAAATAAGTATTCTAATGCTACCATTTCAATACATAAAAGTGCTTTTACTGTAAAAAAAAAAAAATAAAAAAAGCAGTAGAAAAACAATGGAAAGACATCTCAAAAAAAGAAAATGCGACTCTTCGAAGGACTTCTTCTGTTGTTTCTGATTTTACTAGAAAACCTTTATGGAAAAAGACAGATTGCTGAATATTCTGAAAGTATTTGCATTTTTCGAGCTTCAGATTCTACCAACAAACTGTACGAAGTGGATGAGTTGATGCAGCTATACAAATCTGCATTCAATTCTGGATATGTTCCTAACCAAGACATTATCATAGATGAAAGCTTATTGTTATGGAAAGGCAGATTATCTTGGAAGATGCATATTCCTTTAAAAAGGGCAAAGCAGGGCATAGAAATGTACATATTGTGTGAAGCCAAGACAGGCTATGTTTATGACTTCATAATTTACGTAGGTAAAGGTACGAAAATTCTAGTCAATCTTCCAGATGTTGAAGTAGGAAAACAAAGTCATTCAGCAAAAGTTATTTTATCTTTGATAGCAGACTTGTTAGATAAGGGATATTTTCTAGGAATAGATAATTACTATTCAAGTGTTTTCTTTTGATTTATTTTTTTTCGCATGAGACTAATATGATTGGAACTGTGAGACAAAATCGAAAAGGTCTTCCCAAAAAAGTAACCTTAGGAAAATGGAAAAAAGGTCAAACAATTGTCATGTACTGAAGAAAACTTATGCTCATGAGATGGAAGGAATAAACAGGACTTTTTTTATAGCGAGAATAGTTCATGATGGTTCTATTGGAAACTGTACCCACAAAGAAGAGTGATTAGAAAAACTGCAGCCACATTGCAAATGTCAACTACAAAGTTAAAATGTCCGGTGTAGATATGATGGATCAACTGTTTTCAGTGACCAACATTGCTAGAACGAACATGAAAAAATATTATAAGGAAAATATATCTTCAATTTTTGGATGTTTGTATTCTCAAATTGCATGTCATCCACAAAAAAAAAAAAACTCACGATGGCAAATTGTCATTACTTTCATTCAAATTCCAGATATATTTTTCAAAGTATGGTATAAACACAGAATAGCAAACTTTCCAAGGAACACCTTCAACTACTCCTAGTCCTTCACGCCTAACTGGGCGTTATTTTTTGGAAGATGTTCCAGTGAATGAAAAAGAACATATAAACAAAGACAATGTGTAGTTTGTACTACACGAGAAAAGAACGCAGGTAGATATCTTTGCAAGCAATGTCTACAAAGTCCCTCTTTGCATTACAGAATCCTTTGAAAATATATCACACTAAAATTAATTTTTAATGACTAAGTAAATACACTCTCTACTTTTTGTTTTATCCTCTTTTGTGATATTTAAGGTATAGAGTTCTGCTTTTATCACCTCATTTGCCCAAGTAAAAAAAAAAAAAAAATTTAAAATAATAAATAAAAGTTTATTAAGCATAATATGAAGATTTAAAAGTTTTTTATACCTAACAACTAAATATTTCGTAACTTATAAGAATAAGTTAAAATTTTCATGATTAAGATGACATTTGGAAATGTAAGATTATTATAATTTTAAAGTTAACTATGTTCTATATTATCATGGGGATTTATAGTAGTAGTTAAATGGCCATTTTTTGATAGAGAATTTACGAAGATTCAATTTTTTTATTATAAACTTTTTTTTTTTTTTTTGTTGATTTTTTTTTTTTTTTAATTTTTTTTTTTTTTTTTATTATTATTATTATTATTATTATTATTATTATTATTATTATTATTTAACTGTTTTATACTCTTCATTCCTTGTCCCTTTCATTGTTATTTTCTTATTTATTTATACCAAAACAATCTCAGTTTCTTGAGTAATTTATTCTCACTTTTGAATTATCTTTTTCTTTCATTCATTGAAATAAGTTCTTTAGCATAACCAATCATTGAATGGAAATATTGTGGAAATTGAAGGGTGTTAACGGCCACAAATAAAGAGTGAAGTCATTCATATTTATGTGTAAAGTTGGCAACCAGAGACTAGTCCAAAATTTGCTGTAAATTTTGATACACAAGTGTAGGAAAGATGTGTGTGAAAAATGATACATTTTTCCCTTTTTGTCTCAATTTGCGTGAGCCTTAATGGAATATATTATGCACGTGACTTTAATTATGGTCTTCATAGTTGTTTGCAGTATCTATTGAATTGAAATTTGGATATAAATAAAATTTATTTTGTACTGCTTTTCGGTATTTCAATGAATCTTTTGCTGTGTCACCAGACATATTGAAAGCCTTCAATAAAGTCTGGCACAAAGTTTTGATTTCTAAGTTTCTCTCTTTCAATATCTATCCTTTCCTGATTTGCTTAGTTCTATAGCAGCTGTTCTAGACAGCCACTCTTCATCCTTTAAATCTAAATATAGTGGCATTCCTCATGGATCTATCCGATGCCCAATTCGTTTTCATTAATGACAATTCACTCTTATGCTTATGACTCAATCTTTCTTTTGAAAGACGTTGAACCCAACAGTAATCAATTGAGGGTGACCTTGGAGCAACTAACTTATGATTCTTCCTCAAATGTTGTTGTGATGTCTTTAATTTCCAGCCACCTCTGTTGTGAAATTCATTGTCACTCTGTTTTTCTTTCTGTACTTAATCTCCGCTCTTTAAGCTTTAAGCTGCTGCGTCAGCACCCACTTAATAGATTTGCGTTAGGCTTGGGTAGGTTCACTTCTATTATTCTTCTAAGAATGTTGATGATAGTATTGGTATAGTTACTAACAAACCTGAAACTAATTAAACTCTCTCTCTGATTTGGCACTTGATAATTTAACTGCAAGCAGTGTTTTGTGCGTGCATTAGCTGTACCTTTTCACACTTTAAATGGTGATGGTTGTATTACATTTTGAATTGGTTCTTTACATCAGTTTATTTGAAACCTTTTTTCATTTATTTCAAGCTGCTGCTTCATATATGACACAGGAGTTTGCCTGTTTCTATATTACTTAATTACCATCTTTCAATAGTTTTCGTCCGAGTTCACAGTAACTGGGAACTAACTTAAATGATAAATAAAAAGACTTGTAAAATATAGTTTAAAGTGGTAGTGAGACATGCCAAATAAAGTGCTTTGAATGCCGTGTTTGTTATATTTGGCCTGACAAATCTGTGTACAGTATTTATGCCAATTCATTTTTTACTTCACATCCTTATTCCACAGCGCAAACATTTTAGTTATTGGCTCGTATTTTTCATATTACAGTGTATCTATATTCGCAGCAGACCTGAAGTATCTGCCTCTTATCTCTCTCTTCTTCTGATTTCAGTGTAGATGTAACATGACACTGTTTGAAAGGATAATTGAAGAGGTTAAGAAGTATCCTTGCTTATGGAACAAATCACTTGATTCATATCGTAATCAAAATGCCAGAGACAATGCGTGGAAGATGATTAGTTTAGCATTAAATACACCAGGTAATCTTTTATTTTGTTTGTTGGTATTTATTTTGCAAATTGTTTAATTAACCTTTTACTTAACTCGTCTTACTTAGCCCAAATAGTATTACTGTAAAAATTAAAATATTTTTTCCTATGTATTAATTCAGTCTATTAGATTCTTAATTAATAGATACGTATTTACTTCATTTTTATTTAAAAAAAAAAAAATAAAAAAAAAAACGACGACAATTTTTTTAAATTTTGATTTTTTATTTTAAAACGTTTTTAATTATTATTATTATTTTATTATTATTATTATTATTATTATTATTATTATTATTAATAATAATTGTCTTTCTTTATCCAACATTATGTAAATTTGTTTCAACACAAGAATGAATATTTAAGTTTACCAAATAGTTGGTTTGGGATTTTTATACTCTTGTCTTTTAAGTCTTGCAATGTTACTAGATTTAATGCACAATACATCTAAGTTATATTCTTGGATTCTGTTGTTTAATTTTTTTTTTTTTTTTTTTTTTTTTTTTTTGAGGAAACCGTTATAAAATAAGTAATTACAGAAAGGTGAAACTCTTCTACAAAATCTAAATGGAGAATTTATGGGACAATATTTTGGTAATATTGATTTAATAGTTTGTAAGATAATGGTGATATTTTCTTAGAATTTTCAACCGATTCTGGATCATTCTTATGTTACTATTATATCTACTATGTAACTGATGTGGTTCTAATTGCCTGGTAGGGATTCTAAATGTGCACTACTCTTTGATAGAGTTGTATCCTGAGGAATATCTTTTATCTTGCATCTTACACAAATTTTTATTCCATTTTTTTTTTTTTTAACTTTATTTTTTTTTATGAAATATATTTGATATTAAGTCTAGCTCGTTTGGGCAGTTTTAGAGACCAAATGCACTGGGCCTAATTCTTTATTTAATAACTAACCTAAGCCTTGTGTGAAACAAAATATTTAGAGATCATCTTAACAGATATAGGGTAAACTTTTTTTCAAATCCTTTTATAATTTTAACCAATTGCCCTTTCCCTAAATATGAACTAAGGGTGTTATTGTAGTTTAAAAAATACTGTATATCACTTTTAACATTTTAGCCATCTAAAAATTGAATTCCCATTTCACGACCAGAATTAGTTTGTGGTAGCAGAATTGGAGGAAAAAATTTTTATTATTAAAACTTCATGAGCCTGTATTTTGAGATTAAATATGAATAAGACATACGTTCAGAGATTAAAATCCCATACATGCATTCTAGTATTCTTTTGGCTTTGCCTAGACGATAGTTAACAGTCTATTTTTATTCACTAAGAAACTGGGAAGGAATTAAAGTCTTATTCTCAAGCAAAAACAATTGGGTAATTTACCTTTTTTATCATAAAGGACTTTTGATTTTGAGGTATAAAATGTAAAATATTTCAGTAAAACATCTTTCTTTGAGTGAAATACAAGAAAGGGCCATTGCTACCCCAAGGATTTGCATCTTAATCATTTAAATTTTTTTAAAAAATTATCCAAAGTATCATCTGTTTATGATTATAGTCATATTATGAACCCGTGGAGAGAATTTTTAAATTATAAAGCTACTAATTATGTAAAAGATTCACTATCAAGTTGAAAAGCTGTTAGAAATATTTAAAAAATGTTGATGTTTTCAAAGTAATTTTTAAAAAAAAAAAAATTGTATTAACATCCTGGAGAAAGATGGGCAGTGTGTTTTTTTAGAACTGCAGAAAGGTTACCAGTGAGGCTTTTCTGTAGAACATGTAGACCAATGCGTTCAACACTCGCTTACCTGACACGCTTATTGCATTCTTGGAAATTACTTTAGAGTCTCTTACAACGTCATGGAGAATACTTTTTTTCTAACTTGGGTTTAAGGACCATTCCTGCTCGTTCATGGTCTGTAAGAACATGCACCAGTCAGTGCATCTAAAACAGTTGCTGGTAACTGTGTCAAAGATTTTATGATGTAGGTACATCATATTATGATACTCTTATCACCTCATATGTCAAACTCTTATCACCTTGTTCGCAAAATACTGTAAATAATTGACTATGGCAATACTAAAACCACTTTACCTTTATATATATATATATATATATATATATATATATATATATATATATATATATATATATATATATATATATATATATATATATATATATATATATATATATATATATATATATATATATATATATATATATATATATATATTGACAGGTATAGATGTACGAAAAAAATGGGCTTCTCTTCGCGATTGTTTTAGACGAGAACTTGCGCAGCAGCAGCAGCAAAGAAAGACAACAAGTAAACTTTGTACAAAAATGCGCAGAAAATACTTGTACTTTAACCAGCTTAAGTTTCTTCTACCACATGTGAAAGTATCTACTACTCCCAAGTCATCCCTATTAGAGAGTGAAATTTCGGAAGCACCTCCGGAAGCACCAACAGCACTGGATGGAGAAAATGAACATTCATCAACGGAAGAAAACGCAGAAGCTTCAACCGCTTGTTCTTGCATCAAAAATAAGCGGGAGGAGAACTACGGTGAAGAAATATTAGAGTTATTAAAAGAAGCAACTAAAAATAGGTTCGATAATGATGAATATTTTTTGTTATCGTTGGCGCCTAAATTTAAACGCTATGATACCAACAAAAGGTGTTTGCTAAGATTAGAAATATTAAATACGATTTTAAAGTTTCACCAACAACATATGCCTACAACAAAGTCTTGTACAAAACTTAATTATTATCCAACATGTTGGTGGTTATATTCATTGCTACAAAATCTTTGAAAAACATGAGATTGTTGGAGTTATGCATCGAAATTAGAGTACAAACTACTTAATTATTATCCAACAATATGTTGGTGGTGATTCCTATCATATGCCTACAACAGAATCTTGAACTCCTAATACTCATAGAAAAAAAATATGAGATTGTTGGAGTTATGCATCGAAATAAGAGTACAAACTACTTAATTATTATCCAACAATATGTTGGTGGTGGTCATGTAGCGATTCCTAATATCCTTTGATGTCAAACTCCATTTATTCTCCTAATTATGCATGCGATAATGACCTCAATCCCCTTTTCTAATAGAATCCTGTGTTGTGAATTTATTTAAAAAGAATATATATATATATATATATATATATATATATATATATATATATATATATATATATATATATATATATATATATATATATATATATATATATATATATATATATATATATATATATATATATATATATATATGAAAAAAAAATTATTTTATTTATGTAATAAAAGTTTTATATATGAATATATGTATATTTCCTATATATATATATATATATATATATATATATATATATATATATATATATATATATATATATATATATATATATATATATATATATATATATATATATATATATATATATATATATATATATATATATATATATATATATATATATATATATATATATATATATATATATATATATATATATATATATATATATATATATATATATATATATATATATATATATATATAGGGACCGACCGGGGCTGGAATTTTGCCGGGGTTGCCTAAAATTTGTAAAGAGGTCAAAAGCACTGAAATTTTAAGTTAAGAAAATTAGATATAAATTTAATTGAGATTTATTTAATTATAAGGAAGGAGTAGAATAGTCAACATTCACTTAAATTATTGATATGTATTTTCTCAAAAAAAAATTTTAGAACCTTTTCCATAAGCATACCAACAATTAATTAAGGAACCAATAAAGCAAGTTGACGCCGAAATAAGAAACGCATTTAGAAAATGTAACTCATCCCAAAAATTATTCCAATCATAATGGTTTAATTACCATCCCGAAGAAATAGTTCAATTCTCAAATCAAATTAACAAAGCACAAAGTCTTCCTGCATCCAGTCTATAATTTGGAATCCAAATGAGTTTTAGGTCGCCAAGGCCTTAATGGTATGATTTTGTTTCTAGGGTTCATTTCAATTTTAAGATAAATTTTAAATAGTCTCCTATATTCATTTCCTTTCATTAAATTTGAAATGTTTTGAACATATTTATAGGGCTTCAAAGGAGGAGAGAAACGATCATTTATTAACTGAATATTTACAAAGATTCCTTTATTAGCATTATTTTCAATTCTATTTATACATAAAATAATAAAGTTTATTACTATTTACATTATTTATAATTTTAGTTAGTGAAACACGAAAATTATATCAGCATAAACTTCTTTTTTTAGCATGTTGCCGCCACTCACGGGCAGAGCCCTTTCCAAGGAGAGGGGCGTATAATTAAAAGATAAAAGAAAACCCATCCAATTCAGAACCTAACGTAGATAACTCTGGTGGGCACAGACAGAGGATTTAAAGACTGGTAGGTTAAATACAGCAGGAAAAACACGAGGGTGGGGTGTTCCACAGAACAGATGTGGCTGGAAAGGAGGTACCACAACGTGCAAGCCTAGAGTTTGCCAAGCTCACATAAAATTCATGTGAAAGCGACTTAATACCTCCCAATTAGCCCTATCAAAGTGCCAGAAAGTGTTTATGGAATGGTGGAGATGCTGGAGAGTTATACTTAAAAACTAAGATTGTGGTCAAAGTTATAGATAGGAGGAAAAATGGTGTAATTATAACAAGGAGGAATAGTGGTGAAATACAAATCAAGCGTTTTTAAGAATTGGTTGGGTCGATCTGGGATGTGTGTAGGTTCCCTAATCAATTGCTCCAGATCGTTGAGAATACTGAATGATTTAGCCTCCTCCCCACCTGTATCAGTATGAAAGGAGATCAACCACTCAGTGTGATGTACGTTGAAATCTCCTAAATAAAGGACCTCAGCATTTGGATGGGAAGATGTAACAGTCTCTTGAGTAGTAGTTAGATATTCAAAAAGAACCAGAAAATCTGTTCCACTAGGGTACAATAGCAAGAACACAAGATAATTGTGGCAGTAGGAAGAAAGATTTTAAGCCATAAAACATCGAAATTAGGGGATTCAAAGTTTTTGAGACGTGTTACTACTGGAGTGTTAATGTTTATATAGGCACAGACCCTACCCTTGAAGCGAGTTATAAAATAAATTATAGTTAGAGATGTTTAGTTTACTAGAGAAGGAATCCCTTGATAACTTGGGGTCTCAGACAGAAGTAGAACGTTTGGATGAAAGTTAGGAAGGTGGTGCTCTACAGATGCGAAATTAACACTTAGACCACGGACGTTAGCAAAGTCTATAGAAAATCCTCACCTACGCCCACCCCCACCCCCATGACCCCGAATACGCAGACATGCCATTCAGAACAAACAACCAGGAACACCAATTCACACTCAAAAAACAATAAATAAATGTAAATAATAATCACCCAAACAGAAAAACTTTTCAACGCCTTTTAAAGCAAAAATAAATAAATTTATTGGAATCGATAAATCAAACTAACAGTATACTATAAATTAACTGACTTTATGAAAACTAAAACAAAAAAATAACATAATATAGCAATAATCTAAATACTACCTACAACTAATTAACTAAAAACTAAAATAGTTAAAAGAGAAAAAAATAAAATGAAACCCTTATCTTATTTATGATATTAATTTAAATAGAAACAAAATATTTTCAGTTTTCGTTTCCCCCCCCCCCCTGACTCTTTTAACTGAAGGTACTTATATATACATGTGTTCTTGTTCCAATTCTCTAACACTATTTTCATGCTTAAGCACATGTTTTTTTAAAGCCTCTTTAAGATTACATCCATAGTCACACTCAGAACATTTAAATAATTTGACTTTTAAATGAGTAAGCATGTGGCGCTTTAAATATTTCTTTACATTACATTCATACTTGCATTCAGAACATTTAAATAGCTTGACATTTAAATGGGTAAGCATGTGTTTTTTTAAAGCCCCTTTACGATTACATTTATGGTTACACTCTGAACATTTAAATATTTTTTTTATTTTCATGCCTACGTAAATGTGCTTTTAAGTCATATATTCTATTGCTTTCATAACTGCATTTAATACATTTAAATAATTTTGTTTTGTTGTGATTAAGCATGTGTACTTTTAAGGTCGATTTTCTATTATATCCAACATTACACATTGAACATTTGAATAACTTAACATTAGAGTGATTAAGTAAGTGTATTCCTAAATAATATTTCTGGTTGCATTCATAACTACACTGAGAACATTTATATAATTTTTTATCCCTGTGATTAATAATGTGTACTTGTAATTGTGACTTTGAATTACATTTAAAGTCACAGTCTGAACATTTAAATAGTTTTACATTTTCATGGTTAAGAATGTGTTTTATTAAACTTTCTTTGGCGTTACATTCATAAGAACACTTTGAACATTTAAGTAATTTTTCACTACTGTGTGTAAGCATGTGTCTTCTAAGGTTATTTTTCCAACTAGTTTCATAGGTGCAATGAGCACATTTAAGTAGCTTTGCATTTCCATGCATTTTAAATATGTGTGACTTTAAGTTTCCTTTGAGATTACATTTGTAATCACAGTCTGAACATCTGTATAATTTTGCACTTCTATGATTATTAAGAATGTGTGCTTTTAAATAATCTTTACGAATACATTCATAGTCACAGTCAGAACATTTAAATAATTTTTTACTTCCATGAGTGAGCATATGACCTTTTAAGGTCTCCTTCCACTTGAATTTCAAATTACACATATAACATTTAAATAATTTTATGTTACTGTGACTTTGCATGTGAGGTTTTAACTTCGATTTGAAAATACATTTAAAATTGCAAAGGTCACATTTGTATCTTTTTTTATAGTGTGTGAAATAATGTTTTCTCAAATTAACTTTACTTTCAAAGGTAAAATCACAATATATGCAACTGAAGTTCTCCAGATTCTTTTCAACACTTTTATCTTTCGGAACTGATGCTTGAGGTCTCCTCCTTGAAGTCCTTTTCACTTGGGAACCTTTTCCTCCTCCTCCATCATCATTTATGAGAGTCTGTAGAAGAGAAAGGGAAATTTTTTAATATGAAAAGTAGAAGCCGTTTACCGTGGCTCAAACGGTAAAGTGATTGACTCACGTGCTTGAGGGCACCGGTTCGATCCCACTTCGGGATCCTAGGTATATGCTACCTAGAAGTTCCTCTCCTCGAATAGGGCAATGCCCGTGAGATGTGAACTTTAATAATAATAATAAAAAAAAAAAAAAAAAAAAAAATTCAAATTTTTTTTTTTTTTTTTTTTTTTTTTTTAAATTATTTAAATATGACATTTCTACTTTTTAAAAATTTCTTTCAAAACTAATATTTTATTCCTACTAAAAATACAAAAACAATTTTTATTAAACAAAATCAAGTTTTCATTTTTATTTGTTAAATTAACAAGACAATTTTGTGAACCAAATATACTATTTTATTTACCACAGGGAGTTTATTTGAATTAAAGCAAGAATGTTATCCCTTGCGCCATGACGGTACAAAAATGAGATCACGCTGGGAAGTCTCATGAAATACTATCATGCTAAACTCCCAACCCCCGACCGCACCATAATACTCTTGCTTTAGATCCAAGAGACAAGGGTTCGAATCCCAGCGGTATGTCAGACTTTAAAAGTTTCAATATTATTTTGAACCACGAGTTGAGTTAGTGGTTTTAAAAAGGATATGATTTAACTAGTCTGCGAGATAGATGGATAGAACTGGCCCCGTTTGTCCCCATGTCATGGTGCGGTCAGGTGGGATCCGTTGGGAGTTTAGCATAATAGTATTTCATGAGACTTCCCAGCATGATCTCATTTTTGTACCGTCTTGGTGCAGGGGATAACACACTTCCTTTAGATTCAAGAGGCTAGGGTTCGAATCCCGGCGGTATAGCAGATTTTAAGAGCTTCAATATTATTTCGAACCACGAGTTGAGTTAGTGGTTCTAAAAAGAATATATATATATATATATATATATATATATATATATATATATATATATATATATATATATATATATATATATAATATATATATATATATATATATATATATATATATATATATATATATATATATATATATATATATATATATATATATATATATATATATATATATATATATATATATATATATATATAAGTGTTTCTTGAAACTTCTGGGCGTGATCTCCTTTTGTACCGTTTTGGCACAGAGGATAACACTCTTGTCCAATATAATATCAATAGAATAGTGAGTCTTGCAAAAGTTTTGTGTCTAAAATAAAATGAGAGTAGCAGTGATAATGAAAGAGTTGGATGTTTTCGAGGATGTAATATTTGTACAGAACAATGAGTCAGAGTAGAAAGGTGAAAGAATACAGTATTTGAGTAGTCAAATGTTCACACTAAATCCATTCTTTTAACCACTACTTATTGCCACTGGTTACATTGATTTTCAAAATGAACAAGAAATGGAAGATTGCCTTATTCACACAGATTGGGTAAAAAATGATAGTAGTACATTAAGAACAGTAGAAAGAAGACTGAAGATAGAATGAAAGACCATCATAAATAGAGTTAATAGAAGAGTGTGCCCCACTGCCTATCTACAACAGTTGCAAAATACCTTTAATTCCTTCATCACTCAACTTCTTGAGAAGAACCAAAGGAAACTTTGATTCTTCAAGTTTGGCAAAATATTCCTCTTTATTTGACTTGAAATGCACCTCCAAACTCTCTTCCTTTATTTTCTCTAACAATGATGAAACATTTTTCCACATTCAACAATTCCTATAAAAGAAATATGCATAATAATAATAACAATGATAAGTCATAATTATGGTATACAAAGTCCATTATGAAAATATATTAAGTTGTTACTAAAAATTAGTAAACAAAATATATATAAATTATAAATGAAACAGAAGGGCCATTAGGTATTAAAAAATTTAACTTTTACATCTAGTGTGTCTGAATATGTTCGAGGACACATGCCAACCACCATTTATTGCCATAGATTACTGTTACAAATCCCTTGCCATCTTCAAATTTAAGTTCTATAGCTTTTTTTATAATCCTTACTATTTTTGATCCTTTGCTGATTCTTGAAACTGTTCTTACCTCCATTTCTACTCGAGACACAGGAACAAAACTGTAGTTTCTGGGTTCCTGGAATTGTATTTGTATTTCTAAATATTTCTTCTAAGTTTGACTCTTCTTTTATCCATTCATCAGTTGTTGAGTAAATGAAGAATATTCCATGAATGTGTCCCTCTTCCAAGACAAAATAACTGTTGTGGTGTCATAAGGGCTCTGTAGACTTGCCTTTGCAACTTGTCTCTTCACAGTACCACCGAGACCATTGAATGGTCCTTTTTCCCTACCATAATTCTGCTAACTTTTTCACTTTTATAAAAATTAACTTTCTACTCTATGTTTTTAGGAAATCTTTCTCTTTTATTTGGCATTGACAGAATCTCTTGCTGTAACGTAAGTTTTTTAGCTTATTTTGCCACATAGTTTTTAACATAAAATTCTTCTTCAATCCTCTTAATACTCCAACTCTTTGGCAAGATTACCAAAATCTGAATTTTTTTCAGATCTCTTTTTAGTAAGTCCAAATTTTTCTTTTAACTGTAAATATGAAATATTAATATTCAAATCGTTCTATTACCTAAAAATGTGAATTTTGAGACAAAACATGAATTCTTGCTAAGACCATACCTAAGTAAATTTGCAGCTTCTTTAATTCCTACTCTAAAATTTGGCATACATTGTGCCAATAGGATGACCAAGTTATGACACAAATTTGATCAAAATCAGGAGATATCTTTTTTCAGTATCAAAGGTCAAAATCAAGGTCAAATAATTTGTTTTTACTCTAACATATTTTTACTAAATAAAAGTTTTAGATCTACTCAAGAGCTTTACAATAATGTGTATATCATCGTTATCGGTGGTGCAGAAGCTGAAATATTTAACTTCAAAATTTGCCTCCAACTCAAAAATGTTTTTTTTTGTCAAAGTTCCATGACCTGTATCTCCGGAACCGTTTGAGCTATGAACTTGGAATAAAGACCATATTATTTTTCTCAACAACACCTATAAGTATGGCAATTTTCATGAAAATCGAAGAGGTCAAGGGTGTTTGTGTAGGTGATATATATATATATATATATATATATATATATATATATATATATATATATATATATATATATATATATATATATATATATATATATATATATATATATATATATATATATATATATATATATATATATATATATATATATATATATATATATACTACTATTACTAGTAATAAAAAACAGACAGACCAAAATACCTCTAATTCCTTATGACTGAACTTCTTGAGAAGCACAAGAGGAAATTTTGATTTTACAAGTTCTGCAAAATATTTCTCTTCATCTGATTCAAAATGACCTTCTGAACCCTAAAGAAATTAATTTAATAATAATAATAATAATAATAATAATAATAATAATAATAATAATAATAATAATAATAATAATAATAATAATAATAATAATAATAATAATAATGATAATAATAGTGTATTAGGAAAGTAACACTTCCTGACCACTTAGTCATATTCAAGCTTAAGTTTCTTTACTTGAAGAAAATTAGAACAGAAAAGAACACACCTTTACATGTTGAGTAATCAACTTCTTTTCATTTTTCATCGACTTCTTTTCAATCTTCAAAAGATTTTCAGATTCCACAAGACTGTCAACAACTTTTTGGTCTGACATCGATCTTTTCTTAATACTTTACAACTGACTATAAATATTTTTTGGTTTAAAATCTTAATTTGGATGAGAAAAAATATTTTGTTTTATTGCAAGAATAATCTGAAATAAAGTTAAAGGATTAGATAAGGTTAAACTTGGACGAAACAATCGAAAACCAAACCAGAATGCTAAAGATTCATGGATGAGAGCAATATTATTTGAAGATGAATCAGAATGTCAATAAAGAACTAATTAACCAACCAAACCAAACCAGAATGCTAAAGATTAGATTCATGGATGAGAGCAATATTGTTTGAAGATGAATGAGAATGTCAATAAAGAACTAATTAACCAACCAAACCAAACCAGAATGCTAAAGATTCATGGATGAGAGCAATATTGTTTAAAGATGAATCAGAATGTCAATAAAGAACTACTTAACCAATCAACAATAAGACCCGACTTAATTAAGAGGAAAAATTTAAAAAAGATAAAAAATCTGATTTTTACTAATTTTATATACAATCATTAATTTAGCAAAATACATTATTGTTTTAATTTTGAAAAAATAATAAATACAATAATTAATGCAGAGCGTCACAACTATATTAATAATTTATAATAAAATTTAATCTATAAATTATTATTATTGAATCAGTTGTTTACAAAATTTCCTTTACGTACATAGACTGAGTAGAAAAAAAAATTGCAGATAAACGTTCGTGTGCCATGCATTTGCATTTTGTATTAATAATATGCAGGAGAGCTTCACCAGCTCTTGAAGCGTGTTGCTCGCTCGCTCTGAACTGGTGGAGGCCTGAAGGGCAGTATTTTGTCATGCCTGGAGGGACGGCATATGCCCTAGTTGGTGAGGTTCGCTCTCAGAAACAAAACAAAAAAATATGCATTACTGAGAGGCGCGGGTCCGAAAATGATTTTTTTTTTTTTTTTTTTTTTTTTTTTTTTTTTTTTTTTTTTTTTTTTACGGTTAATCGACGAACGACAAATGATTTTGTAAGAAAAAAAAAATTCAAAAAAATTATATTTTTTTTCTCAACATAACGTTAGAAGATCGTCTGCCGAAAGTGTATAAACACATTACACAGTGCTATCTATCTATTACAAGAGAAACTGACTTTTGACTATTTTGACCAGGTTGCTATTATGACTAGATTTTAAAAGATCTTGAAGCTAAAAATGGAAATAATAGTTGTATATATATATATAATATATATATATATATATATATATATATATATATATATATTTATTATATATATATATATATGTATATATATATATATATATATATATATATATATATATATATATATATATATATATATATATATATATATATATATATATATATATATATATATATATATATATATATATATATATATATATATATTAACTATTATTTCCATTTTAGCTTCAAGATCTTTTAAATTCTAGTCAAAACAGCAACAAGGTCAAAATATTGAAAGGAAAGGTCTCTCTCTTGTAATAGCACGTGCATTACTTTCGTCAGACGATCTTCTGACGTCATATTGAAAAAAAATTATTATTTTTATGTTTTATTTACGTTTTTTTTTACAAAATCATTTCATTTGTCGTTTGTCAATTAACCGTAAAAAAAAAAAAAAATAAAAAAAAAATAAAATCAGATCATTTCGTTTTCGTAGTTAGGCCAAACTTTGGTTAGGCTGAGTAGAAAAAAAAATTCGGGCCCGCGTCTCTAAAGAATTAACAGAAAAAGACCTAACATACTAGCCAACAAGGCTTTCGATTCATGTAATAACGCCATGGCTGAGATGGGCTTTGTGGTTTTAGGTCAATGAAATAAATCCAAAAGTATTATCTTAGAAATGGGAATTCCTAATTTAGTTACTCGTTAAAATAAATTGTTTAATAGAAAACGCGACGTCTGGCTCACATCCGTCTGGTTTGGGGGCTATATATATATATATATATATATATATATATATATATATATATATATATATATATATATATATATATATATATATATCCTCCGGTGGGAAAAGGCCAGAGGCCTACCAATATCCACCAGAGCCGGGGAACAATCGAAATCGGGTCGCTAATGGCCGATGTGACCCGATACACGGCGTTTAAAACTGTGCAAGTCAAAGGAAGTTGGGAAAACGGATAAAGGGAGTGTGTTCCAGACTTTACCAGTAGTAGAGTACATGTAAGAGTGAGCATAGCGGTTAAGTCTGGGGTCGGAGAGTTGGACAGAGAAAGGATGAGACTGTGTAGAAAGTCGTGTCGCACGAGCCCTTCTCAGTGGAGGAGGTATGCGACGTGAGAGTTCAGAAGAGCAATGTCCGTTGTAATAGCGATAGTATAGAGAGAGTGACGCAACAATTCGACGGGAAGAAAGAGATTGGAGAGAGTTAGTAAGAGCGGGAGAGTTGATAAGACGAAAAGCCATAGACTCCACCTTTTCAAGAAGAGCTGTATGTGTGGAACCACCCCAGATATGCGAGGCGTACTCCATACAGGGGCGAACAACACCCCTATACAGAGCAAGCAACTGGGGTGGCGTAAAAAAACTACGAAGGCGCCTCAGAACACCCAACCTCTTAGAAGCTTGTTTAGAGAGAGAAGTAATGTGATCTTTCCAAGAAAGATCACGAGAAAAAGAAACACCGAGAATATTGAGAACAGATGAAGGTTTGAGTTGAGTGTTTTCGAAGAAGATGTCATAGTTGTGTGGAAGATTGTGTCGAGTAGAAAGATGGAGGAATTGAGTTTTTGAGGCATTGAAAACGACCATGTTTTCTCTGCCCCAATTTGAAATACGAGAAAGATCAGAGGTCAGTTGCTCCAAGGCCATCCTTCTTGAATCTATCAACTGCTGTTGGGAGGGACGTCTTTCAAATTGAAAGGAATAATGAAGGGTGGAGTCATCGGCATAGGAGTGTATAGGAGACGAAGTAATAGAGAGAAGATCATTGATGAAAATTAGAAAAAGAGTTGGAGAAAGGACAGATCCTTGAGGAACACCACTATTTATAGATTTATAGGAAGAACGGTGGCCGTCTACAACAGCTGCTATAGAACGACCAGAAAGGAAATTAGAGAGAAGGTCACAGAGAGAAGGATAGATTCCGAAAGAGGGAAGTTTGGAAATCAAAGCTTTGTGCCAGACTCTATCGAAAGCTTTCGATATGTCTAGCGCCACAGCAAAAGATTCACCGAAATGCCGAAGAGCGGAGGACCAAGAGTCAGAAAGAAGGGAAAGAAGATCAGTAGAACGTTCTTTACGAAAACCATACTGGCGATCAGAGATAAGATTAGAAGAATTGAGATGTTTCCAAATCTTCCTGTTAAGGATAGATTCGAAAACTTTAGAGAGAACGGAGGTCAAAGAAATAGGACGATAGTTAGAGGGTTGAGAGGGGTCCCCCTTCTGCGGCACAGGCTGAATGAGCGCACGTTTAGGCAAGAAGGGAAGATCGAAGTAGAAAGGCAAAGACGAAATAGGTTAC
>SEYY01006627.1:17500-46202 GCA_009176605.1 Armadillidium nasatum | reverse complement strand
AATCTATGTTACCAGGGTGTGGGACGGGGACCCAACTCTTGAACACCCCACCAACCTCTTTCCCCAACCTCCACCCATTTGGAAAAAGGTATATATATATATATATATATATATATATATATATATATATATATATATATATATATATATATATATATATATATATATATATATATATATATATATATATAGCCAATTCAGTATTACCTTCACACTTCACAGTTTCACATATTCCATTTGAAGTTAATAATTGGTAAGTTATTTTTTAGAAGATAAAAGCTTTTGGGCTCTTTCAGGTGAAAGTTTGGTTCGCTTTTCGTCGTAAATGAGGCCTGCTCCACTGAAAAGACGCTCACTAGTAACACTAGTTGAAGGACATGCTAAATAAGTCCTTACCAGCTCAGCAAGAAAAGGGAAACTTTTGCAATTATCTCTCCACCAAACCAGTTGGTCTTTATCTGCCTCCAAACGTGGGAGTTTCAGATAATTTTCAATAATCGATATTGTATTCTTTGACACTTCTGACTGTGATTCTTCATCGCTGCTGGAAGCTAGAAGATCTTTCATTGATTTAGCAATGCTTAAGCTAACAGATTTTGTTTCTTTTGTATCTGAGAGCTTTTGCTTTTTCTTGAAAGGCGTTATTTTAGCCGTTTCTATCATCTCATCGCATAAGCATCCTAATTTGATTTTAACATTCTGAGAAACAAGTGGTTTAAAAAATTTTGATTTGTACCTAGGATCTAAAAAGGTTGTAACTGTATAAGCATCATCATTATCCAGGTTTTCAAATCTGTCGTTCATCTCCTTCATTAGTGTTTCATTCATCTTTGAAACTCCCTTAGACTTAATAACATTTGTTAACACAACTTTCAATGTTGAAACAAGTGGTATCACATCTGACAAACATGATTCAGCTGAACTTGTTAATTCAATGCAAGGACTTAGTTAATTTGTTAATTTTTCAAAAGGCTTAAGTATAATAATACAATTATTTAAAATGTCATTTTCGTCAGCTGTTAGAGGCTTTATTTTTGTGCTGCTTGAAGCATAAAGGCAAATGGCCTCATTAATTTCTCTCATCCTCTCAAGCATATGCAAACTACTATTCCAGCGTGTTTGAATATCTTGCATGACAGAAAGTGGACGAACATTTAATCTTGTTTGTATTTTCTTCAGCTCATTTTGGGCTACAACGGAGTGACTGAAATACGTAGCAATTAACCAACATTTGGTTATTAAATCGGATACACATTTTTGACTCATAATTTAATTTTTAACTACTATCTGAGTTTGGTGTGCAAAGAAATCTACAGTTTTCACTCTTACCCGAGAAAGTGCCCTTTTTATATTTGTTCCGTAATCCCTGACTACGCAGTGCACTTCATTTTATGAAATCTTAAATTTTGTCAGCATCTTTTCAAATACAGTTTCAAGATAGTCGCCTGTATGGCGCTCAGAAAGAGGTTCTGCATTCGATACAAAGTTTTGCCTTTGAAAGTTTTTATCAATTGCATGATACGTAATTTTTTACTATCCGCGGATGCGAATGCGGTTGCGGATATCCAATTGCGGATATCCGCGGATGCGGATATTGGAAAAATGATGCGGATATCCGCAGTTGCGGATGCGGATGCGGATATCCGGTCCACCTACTATATATATATATATATATATATATATATATATATATATATATATATATATATATATATATATATATATATATATATATATATATATATATATATATATATATATATATATATATATATATATATATATATATATATATATATATATATATATATATATATATATATATATATATATATATATATATATATATATATATATATATATATATATATATATATATATATATATATATATATATATATATATATATATATATATATATATATATATATATATATATATATATATATATATATAAATATAATAATAAAAATAATAAAACTGGGTAACAGCCAAAAAATCGTCAGGGGTTTCTCAGCATATTTAGACTAATTTTGGTGTTCTGAGTCCAAAAATCACCTTGGTTTTGCTCTATCAGGTCAACTTTTTGAGATACAGCCATAGGCCTACCTGACGAGCTATACATATGATAATTATCATATGTATATATATATATATATATATATATATATATATATATATATATATATATATATATATATATATATATATATATATATATATATATATATATATATATATATATATATATATATATATTTTTATTATAATTATTATTATATATATATATATATATATATATATATATATATATATATATATATATATATATATATATATATATATATATATATATATATATATATATATATATATATATATATATATATATATATATATATATATATATATATAATAATTGAAACGATATTTTCCAAAACCGATATATCGATATTTTTTTATCGATAGTATCGAGGGCAATTTGATATTTTAAAAAATTATTGATAATCGATATATCGATAATTTTTTTAAATATCAGCATCCCTATTAACAGATTAACATCTTACAAAATAGCCGAATAGCAAGATGTGTTCCACGAAATCAAGCGTGACGTCATGATTAAGCCAGAGGCAGCGAAAATATTTAGCAGAATCTTGAATTTCCGTGGGACACTTCGCTGTAGGAATAACTGCTGATCTATATAAGCAATGTAAATATATTTTAAAATTTAATTCAATTCAGTCATTTAATTAATATAAGCAATCCATTAGCTGGATTAATATCATGAAGACCATATCGAAAATTTAGGATTAAAAGATAACATATGAAATCAAACGACGATTTTAAAAAGACTTTGGCGGCAGCCATGATTAATTAAATAGGAACCAATCAACGAAATTCCGAATAATTGAAAATAATTAATTTGCTTCATTTACAGAAGGTATTTATTCTAAATAAAAAAAAGGCGTTACCCTAACTCTTCCATAACTCTTCCATGTATGTTTACATCACGTGCCCATTCAAGATTGCAGCAGCGAAAGCTGCTGCGAGCAGAAAATTATTGCAACAAAACTCGTGTGACACGACTCATTGGACGCTTCGCTATAGCAATCTTCAAATCCCTTAAATAATCTTGACGGTGGAGCACTCCCATAAAAATTGAAAAAATGAGAACAAAGGGGTGTTCCAAGGTCGAGATTCTTTAAGGGATTTGAAGATTTCTATAGCGAAGTGTCCCATGAATCGTGTCACACGAGTTATGCTGCAATAATTTTACGCTAGCGGCAGTGAAAATTGAAGACAGAGAGTGTGTTCCATGAAATCAAGCGTGACGTCACGCTTAAGCCAGCGGCAGCGAAAATAGAAGATTCAACATATGATCTCATACTTTCGTGGGACACTTTGCTGTAGCAAACGTAAATATATTTTAAAATCTAATTTAATAGTTCATTTAATAAATTTCAGCAAAAACTTCATTTAATCAATATCGTAAAGGCCAAATGCATAACAATATAAAATAACATATGAGTCAAATGACGATTTCAAAGACTTTAACGGCAGCCATGATTAAAAACATACAGAAATAAGAAGGTGATCGGACGAACTGAGAGGAGGAAAGAGTTTAACAGTATAAGGAGAAGGGTAAGAAATTAGAAAAAGACCAAGTAAGCTGGATTCATCAATAAAACTGTCAGATATACGAGTAGGAAGTTGCACCAACTGCTCATGATTGTTTTAGATACAAAAAAAGCAAGCGAGTTCATTGGATGGATCATGAAAACTAGATGAAAGCCATTGGTGGTGGTGGTGAACATTAAAATCACCTAAAATGATGATTTTAGAAAAAGGAAAAAAAGAAAGAATATGCTTTATTTTGGTTAAGAAAGTGGAAGAATTTTTTATAGTCTGTATAGTTAGGAGATAGGTACACAGAACAATTGAATTTAGTTGAGGAGCTGCAAGAAAGTTTAAACCATAATATAGAGAATTTATAAGACTGAAATTAGAGACACGAGAACGGAGTAGTATATAGGGAGACTTCGGCCGGTAAAAATCTGGCGACCTGTCCCTAACGGTCTTTTCTGCATTTGCGGGCAATCCTGCATTCTCAGGGACCTTCCTGACATTTTTTTTATCGGTTCACGGACCCACGTGGGTCCCTGGACCCCCGGACCCCCAAATTCGAGCAAAATTCAGTCGGACTGAACCGCAAAGAAAATGATCAGGAAAGAAAGTGAGGTGAACGCAGCGATTTTGCAAACTCAGGCAACTTCCTGATACCATTTTGGGAGGGTTCACGGGGCCCCGCGGGGGCCCCTTTCTCAGACTTAAGGCCAATTTCAATGGGTTGAACCCCCCAAAATGGTGTCAGGAAAGAGCGTGAGGTCAATTTGAGCGGAGTGATTTGCTTTGCAAATCAAAATCCCGTTGTGGCTTAGGTTGCCAGAGTTTTACCGGCCGAAGTCGCCCTATATACTACTAACGGACAACATCGTTGCACACATATGCAAAACATCCGCTTTTGACTGAAACTTGAGGATAGAAACAGTAGGAGGAAACAGAGTACAGCTTGCTGTCAGAGCACTATAGACACCTGCGTTTCAGTTAAGAACAAGATATGAGCTCTAGAAGAGGAAAGGTGGTGTTCGTGTTCGAAAAAGTGGAATTAGACAAAAGACCGCGAATGTGGCAAATATTAATGAAAAAAAGTCCGCACACCAAGGCAAGCCAGCATCAAGGTCTTAGTGGCACCAACTCCATCACCGGAGGCCACCAGGTCTCAAGTAGTGATGGGAGAAGAGGTGGATAAGAGGCATTGCTTGGATGCCGCCCCTCGAAGTATCTCCGAGGCAGCTTTTTGTTTCGCCATTTGTTTTTATTTAAAGGTAATGTACTAGTAAGCGCTTTCAAAATTGTGGGAAGATACAAAGGGAGAAGGGAAGTTTGGGAGGGAGGAGGTTTAGTGGAATCATAGACACTCCAATATAAGACGAGGGTACATTAGAGACCCTCTAAGAAGGTGAGACGCGAAAAAGAACGAACCAAAGTGCAGCGGGATGATCTATCCTATCCCAACACTCCACGGGTGAAGCCCAAGAGGGGTAATTTCATCGCTTCGGAGGACGCCACATCATTCCCATATATATATATATATATATATATATATATATATATATATATATATATATATATATATATATATATATATATATATATATATATATATATATATATATATATATATATATATTGCCTTCCCAACATTATATTTAGCAGTCGCCTTGCTTTTCTCCAAGCAAAGAAACAGACTGAAAATTACAGAAAGTGGGGATCTACGACTTTTTAGTGAGTTTCAGCCTGATGTTGAAAAGCTGATATCCATCTTATTTACATTAACTGTGAATTTAATAAAGTTGAATAAACTATGCTACTATGGTTACAGGTGATACGTTGATTTACCCTTCCATATTGCTTACACATATAAATCTGCTAAAATTTAGCAGCTTTAGCTTTGTAATTCATCTAGCAGCTAAATGAATTAGCCTATTAAACTAGGTTATATTTGTGACATACATCTTTATGCTTAATCTTGTTTTCAATTTGAAGCATATCAAAATAAAAATAAAAACTGTGTGTGTTCGCATGCATGTTTGTGAAAGGGGTGGGGGCGCCAGGAATCCACCTGGAAGCCAAGAGAGCGCCAGAGTGGAGAAGTTTGGGAACCACTGGATTAAACTTCGAGAAAAATAAAATTTTTATTTAATTAAGAGAGTCGATTACTATCCTAAAATATTAATACTGGATTCTGTATACTTTGAATGAGGTTAATTCTCAGATTGTTATAACAAATATAAAGAGGAGCATGATGAAATGTAAGTTAGATAGCTAATTAGTAATTAAAGTATGCAAGAAATAAAATAACTAAATTATATATATATATATATATATATATATATATATATATATATATATATATATATATATATATATATATATATATATATATATATATATATATATATATATATATATATATATATATATATATATATATATATATATATATATATATATATATATATATATATATATATATATATATATATATATATATATATATATATATATATATATATATATATATATATATATATATATATATATATATATATATATATATATATATATATATATATATATATATATATATATATATATATATATATATATATATATATATATATATATATATATATATATATATATATATATATATGTATCTCCAGCCGGTGAACTCGCCTTCAACTTTTCTATCCAGAACAACCTTGAGCAGTTGGTGCAACTCCCTACCCGTATCCCTGACCGTCTTGGTGATGAACCCAACATACTTGATCTTTTCTTAACCTCTAATCCTTCTCCTTATACTGTTAAACTCTTTCCTCCTCTGGGTTCATCCGATCACCTTCTTATCTCCGTATCTTGTTCTGTCTCTTCAAGTCTTCCGCAAGAACGGCCCCCGCCTTCGGCGAGGAGACGTCTGTGGCACTTCGGTGCTGCTAACTGGTCAGACTTGCGGTTGTACTTCTCTGATTTCCCATGGAATGATTATTGCTTTCGTGGGAGGGGTCCCTCGGAATGTGCCGAGTGTATAACCGAGGTGATTCTCTCTGGCATGGAAGCATACATTCCATATTCTTTCCCTTCTACTAAACCTAACAAACCTTGGTTTAACTCTGCTTGTTCTCGCGCTATCCGCCGCAGGGATACTGCCTTCAGAGATTACCGTCGTCTTCAAACTCCTGAAACTCATGCTACTTATATTTCATCCCGGAATCGTGCAAAATCTATTCTTCGAGATACCAAAAACTCTTTTCTCCGCCGCAAATGCAATAATCTTTCTGGTTCTTCTTCATCTCGTCCTTTCTGGCATTTCGCAAAAAATGTCAACTCTAACTTTGCTTCTTCCTCTTTTCCCTCCTCTAGTCTCTTCTGATGGCACAACTGCCATTTTACCTTCTACTAAAGCTGAACTCTTCGCCCAAACTTTTGCCTCCAACTCTACCTTGGACGATTCCGGAGCTATTCCTCCTCCTACAACCCCCTCCAACTCATTTATGCCTAACATTGTAATTTCTTCTAAAGATGTCATTTCTGCTCTCTCTGAGCTTAACACTAAGAAGGCGTATGGTCCTGATGGTATTCCTCCTGCGGTTCTCAAAACTTGTGCTTCTGAGCTTGCACCCTGCCTTGGTAAACTATTTCGTCTTTGCCTTTCTACTTCGATCTTCCCTTCTTGTTGGAAACGTGCTCTCATTCAACCTGTACCGAAGAAGGGGGACCCTTCTCAACCCTCTAACTATCGTCCAATTTCTTTAACCTCCGTTCTTTCTAAAGTTTTCGAATCTATCCTTAACAGGAAGATTTGGAAACATCTCAATTCTTCCAATCTTATCTCTGATCGCCAGTATGGCTTTCGTAAAGGACGTTCTACTGGTGATCTTCTTTCCCTACTTTCTGACTCTTGGTCCTCCGCTCTTCGGGGTTTCGGTGAATCTTTCGCTGTGGCGCTAGACATATCGAAAGCTTTCGATAGAGTCTGGCACAAAGCTTTGATTTCCAAACTTCCCTCTTTCGGAATCTATCCTTCTCTCTGTGACCTCCTATCTAATTTCCTTTCTGGTCGTTCTATAGCAGCTGTTGTAGACGGCCACCGTTCCTCCTATAAATCTATAAATAGTGGTGTTCCTCAAGGATCTGTCCTTTCTCCAACTCTTTTTCTAATTTTCATCAATGATCTTCTCTCTATTACTTCGTCTCCTATACACTCCTATGCCGATGATTCCACCCTTCATTATTCCTTTCAATTTGAAAGACGCCCCTCCCAACAGCAGTTATTAGACGCAAGAAGGATTGCCTTGGAGCAACTGACCTCTGATCTATCTCTCATTTCAAATTGGGGCAGAGAAAACATGGTCGTTTTCAATGCCTCAAAAACTCAATTCCTCCATCTTTCTACTCGACACAATCTTCCACACAACTATGACATCTTCTTCGAAAACACTCAACTCAAACCTTCATCTGTTCTCAATATTCTCGGTGTTTCTTTTTCTCGTGATCTTTCTTGGAAAGATCACATTATTTCTCTTCTCTAAACAAGCTTCTAAGAGGTTGGGTGTTCTGTGGCGCCTTCGTAGTTTTTTTTACGCCACCCCAGTTGCTTGCTCTGTATAGGGGTGTTGTTCGCCCCTGTATGGAGTACGCCTCGCATATCTGGGGTGGGTCCACACACACAGCTCATCTTGAAAAGGTGGAGTCTAGGGCTTTTCGTCTTATCAACTCTCCTGCTCTTACTAACTCTCTCCAATCTCTTTCTTCCCGTCGAATTGTTGCGTCACTCTCTCTTTACTATCGCTATTACAACGGACATTGCTCTTCTGAACTCTCACGTCGCATACCTCCTCCACTGAGAAGGGCTCGTGCGACACGTCTTTCTACACAGTCTCATCCTTTCTCTGTCCAACTCTCCGACCCCAGACTTAACCGCTATGCTCAATCTTACATGTACTCTACTGGTAAAGTCTGGAACACACTTCCTTTATCTGTTTTCCCAACTTCCTTTGACTTGCACACTTTTAAACGCCGTGTATCGGGTCACGTCGGCCATTAGCGACCCCGAATCTGATTGCTTCCCAACTCCGGTGGATATTGGTAGGCCTTGGGCCTTTGCCCACCGGAGGAGATATAAAAAAAAAAAAAAAAAAAAAAATATAAATATATATATATATATATATATATATATATATATATATATATATATATATATATATATATATATATATATATATATATATATTATATATATAATATATAATAAAAAAAAAAAAAAAAAAAAAAAAAAATAATAATAATAATAATAATAATAATAATAATAATAATAATAATAATAATAATAATAATAATAATAATAATAATAATAATAATAATAATAATAATAATAATAATAATAATAATAATAATAATAATAATAATAATAATAATAATAATATAAATAATAAATAATAATAAATAATAATAATAATAATAAAATTTAATAATAATAATAAATAATAATAATAATAATAATAATGATAATAATAATAATAATGATGTGATGTGAAACAAATTTTTCATTAAAAATTTTTTTTTTTTAAATTCTAATTTACATATTTAAATAAAATTACTCATTTGTTAGATCAACTTCAAAGACTTGATTTTGAAGTTAGAAAAATTGGTCAATTTTAAGTGTATTTTATTCGTAAATTAATTTTATTCACATATGTTTCCTTTAGTATATATATATATATATATATATATATATATATATATATATATATATATATATATATATATATATATATATATATATATATATATATATATATATATATATATATATATATATATATATATATATATAGGTCCCGGTGGGGTCCCTTTGACACTGAGTCTTAGGTATACGCCTACTTCGTCAATTGCCTGACCACAGTCCGAAACACATGTTGAACATAGTCTCCTTGAGATTAATATGGAAGTAGGGGACATTGGAATGGAAAGGGAAGGAGACTAAGTAATATCCTTTGTTTGTGAAAAAGTAGGACGGAACAAAAAGGTTATATTGATCAAATAAATTAGACTTTCCCATTTTTCTTCATTGAGAGACCCATACAAAAATTTAGGTGGACGTAGAAGGCAAATGTTTTTCCCCACAACTGTACCACGAATATTTCTTCGATGAAGAAAACTTACGCAACATTTTTCTGTTTTCTAACATCTAATAAAACTTTTCATACTCCACGAAGCGGAACTTCACCAAATAAAGTTGTGCTGAGCTCCTAAATTCTATTACTGATAAATCTTTTTGGCCTTTTGACAAAAATCTCTCTAATAACTTATGTAACAGAAGTTATTAATAATGCTTTTATTATAATTTTGTGTTGCTAACACTCCAACTGAAAAGGCTAATCTCTTCGGCCTCCTGTTCTCTTCTAATTCAATCCTGGAAGACTCCGGCATTCCTCTTCCAATTTCTTCTCCTCTCAGATGTCCCATGATTTTACCTTTGATTTCATTTGATCAGGTTCATGAGCTTCTGAACTATATGAACGTTAGGAAGGCAAACGGCCAGGTGGCATTCCTTCCCTAGTTTTAAGGAGTATGCTTCTGAGCTGGCTCTGTTACTAGTTCAAATAGGATATTTAAAAAAAACCTCTACCTAAAGCATAATATTTCTCCGTATATATATATATATATATATATATATATATATATATATATATATATATATATATATATATATATATATATATATATATATATATATATATATATATATATATATATATATATATATATATATATATATATATATATATATATATATATATATATATATATATATATATATATATATATATATATATATATATATATATATATATATATTATACGGCGAAATATTATGGTTTAGGTACAGGTTTTTTAAATATCCTAGTTGTACTAGGAAAAGAGATAGCTCTGGTTCAAAATCATCTTCCCAAGTATTAAATATTATGTCATGTTTCAAAATATGTTCAAATTCGAATGATTTACCACAAAACAAGTTTAATACAACCTAAGTAGTACAGAATCATAAAGGACAGATGGTGTCAACGTGCGAAATGGAGTGAAGGTAGTTTACTCCACATCTACGTATCCTGGCGTTTTAGTTCACCTACAACATCCATCGATTGTGTTGGGCATTGCTTTGTAGAAATTGTACTTCGTATTGCAGCAGCAGCTATGCGCCAGACAAAATGGGTAGAATCGCGTCATTTAACTAGAGACGAGTGCGTAATAGTATCTACCCTAATAAAAGAGGTATGTGGCGAATGTACTAGGATCGCACTGTTGACTTCTCGGAAAGGGTAGGAGGAAGGTTATGATTGCATGAGACGATATATATATATATATATATATATATATATATATATATATATATATATATATATATATATATATATATATATATATATATATATATATATATATATATATATGTTGATAATTGTATCACGAGACTGAAATTTCGTTAGTACTGAGTTTCGGAATGACCTTGCGTTCAAAAGGAATGTGTGAATTTCAGATGACTGCTCTATGAAGTGGTATTAGCAAGTGCTAGGGCTCCCACCAAGTCACTACAAAATACTATTGCGATGGTTTATTATGAATCACGTACTTTTGACCGTCGACGACTGGTATTTACAGACGAAACATGGTGATCGTTATATGGCATGCAACATCATACCAAAGGAGACGTTTGTAGGTGATTCCAAAATGTTTCTGGGACAGTATTTGCTTTAACACCTGTACAGAAATCGTCCCTATTTACCGAAGGATGTTGAATACAACATACTACCTGGAGCTCATACTACTAGACCATGTTATGTCCTTTGCCCCTTTCACTGAGAACTACTTCCACCCAATGCACAATAATACTCACCCGTATACTACAAGGACGATTACGGAGTACCTACGTGTGATCTATATAAAAATGCCGTAGTGTCTGCGACGCCCAGACCTCAGTCTCATTAAATACCTTTGAGACCATTTCAAGAGCGCTGTTCGACGATCTGTGCTCCCATCTCTCACCATTTACGAGCTGGAACATGCCGAGATTGCGGTATGTAATATCATAGCCAAGTAATACATACAGAACCTCATACTGACTTTGCATCGACGAGTGCAGTTGGTCATAAGAGTTCGATGCCTTGTTCCGCATTATTAATTGCAAATACGGGTCCTCGACATGTCACTCCATGGCTGGGACGTCGCTCACCAGGGGCACTTTCCATGTGGCCACTTGTTGGTATTATACTATTACGAAATAAATATATGGCACTGTTCCACACTTGTATTTCTCTATCCCAATCGCAATACCATTCCTCTTACACGACACCGCATATTGTTTTTACTCAAACCATGCCGACGGTTAAACATGACATCAATTTTTCATACGTGGTAGGAAAATTTTGAACAAGAATATATATATATATATATATATATATATATATATATATATATATATATATATATATATATATATATATATATATATATATATATATATATATATATATATATATATATATATATATATTATATATAATTGAAATTGTATTTATTATTTTTTTAAAGTTCAATATTTTAACTGAAAATCTTCTTACCTTAAATTAAATCCCCCTCCTAACCATCCCCAGGTACTAACACAAAGTATAATGGCCAGAATACCCCGAATAATACCCAAAGAAAGCCAGAAGATTATACTTAGATTATATTGTAGATGACTTCCTTGAAGACTTTCAATTTTTAAATATTGACCAACATAAGCTACAATAATAGTCTTATTGGAATACTTAGCTTTAGACTCTTAGTATTAGTAGTATAATCAACAAAATTATTGACTTCACCAGCCAGCATTTACTTTCAACCGGCAATAGTTTGTGAAATAGTTTATCACTTTTTAAGTCACTTGATAGCAGTATTTTAACTTTAGTTTTATTGCTTTTATTTTAACAATAATTGTTATGTAGCATAACAATTTTAACATAAATTAAACAATTGATGTTAACAACTGTTTTAACAACTGTTTTACAAACTTAATTTTATCAAACTGTTTTTACCAAAACTGAGCTTTTACACAAATCAATTTAACAACTGTAGATTTTAGAAAAAAAACTGAAACTTTCGTTCCTATAATTCTTATTTCAACCTTGCGCATAGTCACGTGCGTCACGTGGGTTAATTTTTATAATTATTGCTCTAATTTAGAACGATATTATTTTAGTAACGATAATTGTAATATATTTTTAACAGTAAGAATTTTAAAATATTATAACAAAGATTTTTATTTAAACATATAAATTGATAATTTTATTAATTTTAACTTTTAATATTTTAACAATTTTATTATTCTCGCCAAAGAGAGTTGCAGAGAAGCTGCAAATTCTACATTGAATTTAATTTTGCTTTTATTAATTTGTCACATTTTTCTGCAGCCTGTCTTTTTGGTCTACTTGGACCACCAACTACCAATTCTGATCTGTCTTTATCATTTATAGGAACAGTTTTATTTATGAGTCAAATCTTGAGGAGATGTCTTTTCATGAGACAAAGACATTTCCAATGGATACAAATTATTTATAGAAGTGATGAGCTATTTGACCATTACTTTGTTTTACCTTCACTTTTACTGATCTTATTTTATTATCATGACCAATAATCAACTCTAAAACTCTACCAGTCATCCAAAATGGACGTGGTTTTATTTCAGACTTGATTAATATAATGTCATTTACCTTAATTATATTGTCCCAAGATAATTCATAAATTTTACTCATAGATTCTCTTAAAGACAATAAATACTCTTGATACCAAAGTTGTTTAAATTTGTTGAACATTTCCTCTTGAGTATCAAGAGTTTGTTCTAATTTATTTTGGTTTGTCTCTTTCCATACATTTTCTGATTCTCCTCTTAAAATTAAAGAAGAATTACAATTTAACCTTAAAAAAGAATTTGGTGTTATAATTTCAATGTCACTGAACTCTGACCTATAAGTAAGTGGTCTAGAATTTATAGCATTTTTTATAAATGACAGAGTGGTGAGCATTTCAAAATATGTTAATTTTGCTCGACCTATGACTTTATACATACAAGATTTAATTGTACGAATCTGCCTTTCATAAAATGCTCCTACCCAAGGCAGAAAATAAAGGAATTTTTACATGTTTTATATTATTGGAATTTAACTCCTGCTTGAATTCATCAGACTCTAGAGCTTTTGCTAAAAAATTGGCACCTTTACTAAATGTACGAGCGTTATCTGAATATATGTAATCTGGAATGGTATAGTGATTACAAAAGCGTTGAAATGCAAGTAGAAATGTTGGAACACTCATGTCTGGAATTAATTCTAAATGTATAGCTCTTATGTTTAGGCAAGTGAAAATTAAAATTAACATTTTTTCAGAAGTGTTAGTGTTTTCATTTTTTACAAATAGATGGCCTGTATAGTCAATACCCACAAATTTGAACGGTATTACTAATTTCATATGGTGCTTAGGGATGTCAGTATATTTAGGATATTTAAAAGCTCTAACATTAATCTTTTTACACAATTTACACAAATTGAGAACCTTTTTTACTGCAATTCTACCCTTGGGAATCCAGTAACCTTGATTCCTTATATGTGTTAAAGTACTGTCAACACCTAAGTGTTGAACTTTTTGATGGGACCTTAAAATCAATAGGGTTGTAAAATAATGAAATCTAGATAAAATAATTGGATTATGAACATCATAATTAAAATAAGTACATTTAGATATTCTTCCCTTTGATCTCAAAATTCCATCACTATCTAAAAATAAATTTAAGTTGTTAACCAACACTGGAATATTTTTACTTTTTGGGTCTGAATTTAAAAATTCTATTTCATTAGAATAACAAGAACTTTGTACACTTTTAACCCAATACATTAAAGCCTTTTTATAGGGATCTTCATTTTTCATATACTACAAAATATAAAATATAAATACTTTGTAATATTCATAACCTTGTCAAAATTAGAATATTTATGAATATTTAAAATTTCATTATGATTAGGCTGAAAATTAATATTTATAGTATTTAAACTCATGACTTCATTTTCACTGCTATTTATATTATTACCAAAAACACTGGTATCAATGAATTTATTTACATTATTAATATTAGCAGAGAAATAATTATTAATTTCTGGCACTACTGACAATAATGGATATTTTGGCCAGTTATCCAGATTTTTATTTAACCAATGAGGGTGCATATAACCATAAATCAATATTTTCCATAAATTTTTTATATGAAACACCTCTAGTTAAAAGATCTGCTGGATTTATATCAGTATGTACATAATGAAAATAAAACTTAATATTATATTTTACCTTAATATTATTTATCAATGTAAAAACATCTTTTAATCTATTATTTACATATCTACCCTTTAACCTTAGTTTCTCCAGTGAGAATCCAGTTAAGCACAACCTGAGAGTCCACACTTATGTTTATGTATTCAAATATAAATTTAGGATATGAATCAAGAATAGTTTCAATAACATTTAAGAGCCAAATTTACACCAAGCAACTCCAGAGTAGGAATACTATAAGATCTCTTAGGGTTGACTGGTGTAACCTTACTTTTGGCAAACAAAAACTGATTACTTTCATTACTAGAACTATAGGCAACAAACCCATAGCATGAAGAAGAACTATCACAAAAAATATTTAAACCATAAGATTAGACTCTCATTTAATGCTTGTCTAGGAAAAGGTATATTTCTTAATTGTATTAAGTCTGGTTTTAAGTTTTTCCCATTCAGATATCATCTCTCCAGGTAATTCCTCATCCCATTCTTTGTTTGCAGACCAAATAGCTTTCATCAATAACTTTCCTCTTATACTTAAAGGTAGTGTGAACCCTAAGGGGTCAAACAATTTGGAAGTCTCAGAAAGTACTTGTCTCTTAGTGGTGGCATTACCATAATTTACTTCTGACACATGCAAAGTATCATCTTCCAATTTATATTCATAACCAAGCACTTTCTCATACACACTTTCATGTTCAACTAACAATTTTTCATCTTTCATACACTTTCGCAAACTTTCACAATTGGTGGTCCAAGATCTTAATATGAAGCCACCTTCATACATACAATTATAAGGCCTGATGGTAAAGTTTGTTAAGTTCTACAGTGTTATTACCGGTAAATATTAAAGTTATCTACAAAAAAATTAGAAGACAAAATCTCTTTACACTTGTCATCGGGAAATTTTTCAATGTGATGTTTGCATAATGTAATGAAGAATAAATGGAGATGCTGTATATCCAAATAGAATAGTATTATATCTAAAAGTAATCAATTGATCATTTCTATACCATAAAAAACAAAATTTATTTTTATCAAACTCTTCTTTTAATCTTATTGATAAAAATGCCTGTTTTATGTCACTTAATATTACATAATCATTAGTTCTAAAAACAAACATTAACTTCAATAATGAATTCATTAAATCTAAACCTGAATATGAGGCTTCATTTATAGAAGGAGTATGTTTACTCAATTTAAATGAACAATTAAATACTGGTCGTATTTTAGTAGTTATTTGTTCTGCATATCTTATAACAGGTCTGTGTGGTATGAACACATATTCATGTTTTTTATGTTCAGGAACATTAATTTCCTCTATAATACCATCATCCTGTTGTTGCTTAAATACATTATCATAATGCAGTCACTAGGTTTTGACTAATTAATTTATTATATACTCTATTTAAAACCTTTAATGAAATGTCAAAATTAGAAGGAACTCTTTTTATTAACTCTTGTTTCCAAGGGAGTGTCACATGATAGTGACCATCTTTAAATGAAATCCCTTCTTTAAACTTACTTACCATTTCAGCATCATAATTAGATATGTCATCATTATTATTAGAGGGAATACCTACAGATTCCATAGAAAATAAGTATTCTAGGCCATTTTCAACCTCAGAATCTATGAGAATATTTTCAAAAGGATGAAAATAACTTTTATTGGGGTTTAATATAAGATTAACTACAGTATCATTCACCATGCTTGACTCTACATCTGTTTTAGGAGATATTACATTTTTAATATTATTTAAAGCAATATTTTGTTTTCTATGCAAAAAGTTTTGTACATTACCAAAAGGGATATATTTATCAACTACTTTAAAGCAACTGCCCTACATTATTGAAACTAATTCAAGGGAAGGAAAAAATTGTAATATGTCAGTGCCTAATATAGCTTGTATATGAAAATTATTATTATCTTCCTCAACATTAAATGCAGAATCAGCAAGGGGAACACCTTGTTTTTTAAATTCATGAATAACTTCATTAACACCATCTACTGTATAATTTAAATTTAAATTCTCATCTACTAAAAATGGCATGCTAAAAACATCCATATCTGAAATCTTAATACCTAAAAGAAGTTGTTTAAACTCTCTTTGTTCTTTACCAATGAATGTTTGTACATTCAATTTCATACCATATAAATTATTATAATCAGGAATTAATATGACTTAATATATCCTTAGATACATATGATCTCTGGCTACCACTATCCAGTATACTTCTTACAGTCACCTTTTTATTGCCTCTTATTAAATCAATTGAAATAGTTGGCAATAAATAAACTCTATCTGCTTGTTGTTGAAAAGTTATACACAGACTGTTTACTGTATCATTTTTAGTTTCATTTGCCTCAAATTTTGAGGACAAAAGCAGTTATATGTGTAGTGTTCTTTGCATTTAAAACAATTAAACCTTAATTTATTATTTTTACCAAAACAAGTATCAGAATTATGACCAATACCTGCACATCTGGTGCATAAATTTAAAACCTTTGCACGTTCAACTCTTAGTGCAACAGTATTATATTTATCCCAGTTGTACAATGGGTGATTTTTAAGCTGACACAATTTGCATACATTATACATTCTAGGTTCACCTTTTGCATCATTATTTTTAGATGCCTTAACATGATTAATATTTGTTACAAAATTTTGTAATGAATTTGCTTTAAAAGATTTTTTAAATTGAGTTTTAGCGTTAGGCTAGCGTAATTTTAAAATTGAAATAATAATGAATTTGTTATAATTATTATTTTTAAAGTTCAATATTTAAACTGAAAATCTTCTTACCTTAAATTAAATCCCCCCTCCAACAATCCCCAGGTACTAACTCTAAGTATAATGGCCAGAATACCCTGAACAATACACAAAGAAAGCCAGAAGGTTATGCTTATATTCTATAGTAGGTGGTTTCTTTGAAGACTTTCAATTTTAAAATATTGACCAGCATAAGCTTTTTTAAAAGTCTTATTGGAATACTTAGCTTTAAACTCTTAGAAAAAGTAGTTTAATCAACAAAATTATTAACTTCACTAGCCAGCAATTACTTAAAACCAGCAAATAGTTTGTGAAATAGTTTATCACTTTTAAGCAGTAATTTAACATAGACTTATCACAAAAGTAATTAACAACTGTATATCTTTCAATTGTTAACAACAGCTGTTTTTATAACTTAATTTTTAACAAACTGTTTTTAACAACACTGAGCTTTTACTCTAACCAATTTAACATTAGAATATTTAACAAAAGACTGAAACTTTCGTTCCTATACTTTTTATTTCAACCCTTGCGTATAGTCACGTGGGTCACGTGGGTGAATTTTTATAATTATTGCTCTTTTTAAGAACGATGTTATTTTGTAACAGTATAATTTTAACAGTTTGAATTTTAAAATATTATTACAAAGATTTTTAAACATATAAATTGATAATTTTATTATTTTTAACTTTTAATATTTTAACAATTTTATTATATATATATATATATATATATATATATATATATATATATATATATATATATATATATATATATATATATATATATATATATATATATATATATATATATATACTTACTTACTTTTTTACCCATTGGACCTTCCTCACTGGAAGGGCTATACTGCCTTTGGAAATCCGCGACGGTATATATATATATATATATATATATATATATATATATATATATATATATATATATATATATATATATATATATATATATATATATATATATGCGATATTTTTAATCCGATAGTATCGAAGCCAATTTGATATTTGTTCAAAATTATCGATGATCGATATATCGATATCTTTTCAATATCGACATCCCTAGATAGAAATCTATGGTTTGAACTAGTAATGCCTAAAGAGTTTCAATATATATCGAAATCGATATTTTTTTACGATAGTATCGAAAAAGTAATGATGATATTTTTAAAGGCGATATTTCGATACTTTACCCTCCGTATCGATTCTTCGATAATTATTTTATTTATTTATTTATTTTTTTTTTTACTTGAAGAAATTTTAAGCAATTTTCTGCCCTTCAATAAAATAAAATTTAAGTCAAATCATTCTGACCCACCAAATTCTAATTTCGGACTGTTGTGTGCAAAAGGATGATATTTATTACATAAAAAAACTACAGTTACAAACAGCAAACTTTGCAAAGAGTGTTGCGATCTATTGGAGTGAAAAATTCGTTACGTTAAATTGAACACTTTCGAATAGGTTTCTTATTATCTAGGTCTACACAACTTTGGATATAACTTCTCTTTGCCGTCCACAAATTTATTATTTTTATGTACTGTAAATATGATATCTTAATTTGTCCCATATTAAATTTACTCTCTCTCTCTCTCTCTCTCTCTCTCTCTCTCTCTCTCTCTCTCTATATATATATATATATATATATATATATATATATATATATATATATATATATATATATATATATATATATATATATATATATATATATATATATATATATATATATATATATATATATATATATATATATATATATATATATATATTATATTTTTTTTCTAAGATGGTTAGTTTCTTTATTTTAAAATTACGTAGACAACCTGATAATAGTAATAGTTGAGTAGAATAATATACAACTCTTCTGAAAGAGGACATCTTTAATTCTCTTGATTTAATGAAAGAATACATAAATAAATTTAAGGTAGCGTAGTTCGATGACCGAGAACTCTCTTCGGAGATGTTACGATGAGTTCACAACCTTTATATAATTGTAGAGGATCTTTTAATTATAAAGTTCTTCTCATTGATTCCTGTCTCTTTTTATCCTTGATGAATGGATTTAATTTACCTCCACCATATAGTTAGAGATTACTCTCGCCATATAGCTGAGAGCTCCATATAATTCTTCTTTTTAGCTAATTTCTTCAGGAATTCTTCTCGTTCGGAGATATCTTCAATCTTGAGCTATCAATCTTGACTGACCATCTAGAATCGTTGTCCATGGATCATTCTTCTTTTATATAATGCGGCCTCTCATTGATTGTCTGTTATATAAATTTCTCAACCATTTATAATCGTAGGAACTAAGTCTACTACGAGATTTTAACAATAAGAAAATTAATTTTACTATCCGAAAACTAAAAAATTAACAAATATTAAAATATTACAAATTTTGAAGCTGTTTATGAATGTAAATAAAATTTTATTTTCATTCATAAATCACACAATACATTTTTAAGAAAGACAGAAAAGTTCTCTTTTAAATAAAAATTGAACTTTACATGCCTCCCTTTAAAAATGTATTTTGTGCTCAAAATAATTGTAAAGTAAACATCCTAGATGAAATTTTGACTAAATAATATTCGTCTTCAGATAATCCTTGAGAGAAGAACATAATAACAAAAAATATGATCCTAAATAGATGAACAAAAAATATCCCTTATCTTCGATGTATGTCGTCTAATAGGTTTTCAAGCTGTCCAATCAAAATTCAAATTCCTGAACATCCAATAATAATACTCGAGAAATAAAATCCAAGAGAACTGGATATTAATCAGTAACCATTCTGCGATCCCTGAGTACAATAGTGACGGAGCTCCCACTATTGTAGTTCCCACAGAGCGTAAGCAACTGTGAGCTGTTTCACAATGGTGTGCTCCCAAAGGTGGCATAACCATTTGAACTGCGTTCACGTGAAAACTTTTCCGCGGAGCCTACCATGATGGATCAGGTTTTTAAGCTGTCCAATCAAACACAAAGTTTCTCGTATCTTCCCGTAATGTTCATTCACCATGACGAATTCAGCTTAGATAAGATTTGAAGGAAAATATAATGATACGAATAAACATCAACATCCTTCTCTCAGTTTCAAATATTGAAGAACTTTACTAGGTGTTTCTAATATTTTCAAGTTGTTTGATCCTTTCTGGTTGTTTCGGTCTTTCTGGTTGTTTTAATCTCATTGGTTTGTTTCTGTCCTTCTTGGTTGTTTCTATCTTTTCAAGTTGTTTCTATCCCTCTGGTTGCTTCTCGTCCTTCTGGTTGTTTCTATTCCTCAGGTTGTTTGCATCGTTTCAGGGTGTTTGCATCCTTCAGGTTGTTTGCGTCCCACCGCTATGCCTCCAATTTTAATATATATATATATATATATATATATATATATATATATATATATATATATATATATATATATATATATATATATATATATATATATATATATATATATATATATATATATATATATATATATATATATATATATAGTTTTCTCTTTTAGGGTTTGAGAGATGAAAGGGGAATACAATTGGGATAGCTAAAAATGGAGAATAAAATATATATCCCAGAGCTATTGAAATAAAAAATTAGAAAATGATTTGTAAATATTCTTGTCAGGTAAATTAAGATACTTAAACAATAACAACATAAAAACAGTAAACTCACTTTCATTTATTATATTATTTTATAGTAAAAATTATTGGGGCTTCATTAAAAATATTTGGAAAAAGAATTAAATAGGCTTACAAGAGGGAGCTGAGCTTAGGAGGAAATCATTTCTCTGGGAGATGAAGATGGTGGGAGTAGGGGGGAGGGGAGAGGGAATAAAGTATATGATTTTTCTAAAATTCAGTGCACATGGCCTTAAGCCCTTCACTCCCACAAAAGAGTTCTTAATCACTGTTTTATAATAATAATATGAAATATATATGTAGTAAAAATGCATTAATAATTAATTAACCAATGTCATAATATATATATATATATATATATATATATATATATATATATATATATATATATATATATATATATATATATATATATATATATATATATATATATATATATATATATATATATATATATATATATATATATATATTAGTGATGGATCGGATGTCATTTTTTCTAATTTGCGGATGCGGATGCGGATGCGGATGTCGAATTTTGGAGAAGTGCGGATGCGGATGCGGATGCGGATGCGGATGTTGAATTTTCGAAAGTGCGGATGCGGATGCGGATGCAGATGTTGAATTTTCGAAAGTGCGGATGCGGATGCGGATGCGGATGCGGATGTTGAATTTTCGAAAAGTTCGGATGCGGATGCGGATGCGGATGTTAATTTTGATGAGGATGCGGATGCGGATGCGGATGTTAATTTTGATGAGGATGCGGATGCGGATGTCAATTTTGATCCGGATGCGAATGCGTATGCCATCACTATATATATATATATATATATATATATATATATATATATATATATATATATATATATATATATATATATATATATATATATATATATATATATATATATATATATATATATATATATATATATATATATATATATATATTTCTATCCTTCGGGAATCTATTTTTTATATTATATTTTATATATATATATATATATATATATATATATATATATATATATATATATATATATATATATATATATATATATATATATATATATATATATATATATATATATATATATATATATATATATATATATATATATATATATATATATATATATATATATATATATATATATATATATATATATATATATATATATATATATATATATATATATATATATATATATATATATATATATATATATATATATATATATATATATATATATATATATATATATATATATATATATATATATATATATATATATATATATATATATATATATATATATATATATATATATATATATATATATATATATATATATATATATTTCATTATCACCTTTCGTGGGTTGGTGCCCGCCACAATTCCCTTCCAACCCCTTTCACCACCTCCCTTAATCTCTCTGTCTCTTCAAATCTTCTACCCTCTTCTAAACTCAAATTCCTTCCATCAAAATTTCTCTCACTCCATCCATCCATCTCCACTTCGGCCTTCCCCTATCCCTACCTCTATCCACATGGAATCTAAGTACCTTGCCCACCATTCTGTTTCTTTCATTCTTCACATATGTCCAAACCATTTTAGCACATCCTCCTCCTCTCTATCAATTACACCCTTTTTCCATTTACACATCTCCAATATTCTTTCATTTCTAATCCTATCAATCCTTCTCAATTTATATATCGCTCTCAAATCTTTCATCTCAAAGACATTGAAACTTTTTCTCGACCGAACACTTATCATCTATGTTTCACACCCATACAATACAGAAGGTGAACACATACATTCAAACATTCTTATCTTTATTTCTTTCGAAATTTTTCCTTTCTTCCATACTTTTCTTAGGCCCCCCTATACTTTCATTCCTTCTACCACTCTGTTCTTTATTTTTTTCCGTCCCACCCTTACCTTCCACCCAACATTACTAGATATTTGAATTCATTCACCTCCTCAAGTTTCCATTCTCACACTTCTACAAACCAATTCCTCCCTCCACATTTTCTCATCCCCACCTCCAATCCTCATAACTTTATTCTTCGCTGGATTGAATTTCAATCTAGTGTTTGCACATTTCCCTTCAAACTCTCTCATAAGTATTCTCATCTTTTCTCCAGATTCTGCCACCAACACATGCCGCATCATCTGCAAAAAGTAAAACATTCACTTCACATTCACCCTCCATATTTCTCAACATAATACTCTTCCCTTCTCTCTCCATTTTTCTAAGTAAACCATTCATCAATAGATTAAATAACATGGAGATATTACACACCCCTGTCTCAATCCCACTCCTATGCTAAACCAATCCGATAGTTCTCTCTTCACCCTCACTCTTGATCTACAATTCGCGCATATATATATATATATATATATATATATATATATATATATATATATATATATATATATATATATATATATATATATATATATATATATATATATATATATATATATATATATATATATATATATATATATATATATATATATATATATATTACTGATGGATCGGATGTCATATTTTCTAATTTGCGGATGCGGATGCGGATGCGGATGCGGATGCGGATGTTGAATTTTTGAAAGTGCGGATGCGGATGCGGATGCGGATGTTGAATTTCAGAAAGTGCGGATAAGGATGCGGGTGCGGATGTTGAATTTTCGAAAATGCGGATGCGGATGCGGATGCGGATGTTGATTTTGGTGCGGATGTTCCGCATCGGCGCATGCGGATGCGGATGCGGATGCGGATGCCATAACTAATATATATATATATATATATATATATATATATATATATATATATATATATATATATATATATATATATATATATATATATATATATATATATATATATATATATATATATATATATATATATATATATATATATATATATATATATATATATATATATATATATATATATATATATATATATATATATATATATATATATATATATATATATATATATATATATATATATATATATATATATATATATATATATATATATATATATATATATATATATATATATATATATATATATATATATATATATATATATATATATATATATATATATATATATATATATATATATATATATATATATATATATATATTTGGGCGAATTTACCTTTTATAGAAATTCCGAAGACTTAATTAGACAGTATTGTGACTGTCTGTCCTATTTTTAAAGCAACGTAAACCAAACTAAGATATATTAACCTAAAGAAAAGAGTAATTAAATTCAATAAAAAGTCTAATATTACTCATCAAAAATTAAAATGAGCTGAGGCCAAACTTAAGCGGTAACTTTTAGGATTTCCTAAAGATTTAATTAGAATTCTTCGCCTTAACGTTAAAGGCTATGTTTAAAATTGAGGGTATTTAAATAAACAGGACCTTTCATACAGAACAATTGCTATTCAAATACCAGGGCTATAAATCTCAACTCCAGCTACAAATTAGAACTTTCATACAGTTAAAGTCAGTTTGTAGAGTCAAATTTTAAACCCAATAGAATTAATAACAGGTCTACTCTTTATCTAATAATTAAAATCAAACTATGCAAATTTATAATATAGTAGACTGTCTAGAAGTCAAAGTTCCAAAATAGTTACTAGAGCCTAAACTTAGAGTCCTAATATCCAATAAAGACAATCAATGTGTAAAGAAAGGTTATTAATTAGTTAAATACATTACGTTCTTGAAGATTTTTTCATCGATGTGGGTCATATAACTTTATAACACTCTTATACATTTTACACTTATTACCAGCGTGGTAGGTGTCTAAGAAGCCAGTGAGTGCCCTAACTCCTTCAAAAGTATCCAACGTTTTTTAGCGTTGTTGTTCAAAAACTGGGTATTAAGCTTTAGGGCGTATTTTGATACTTCAAAAAATAAACCAGAGTTTTGTTTTCTTTACTAAGAAGCATAAATGTAAAACCTATAAATAATTTTATCTTTAAAAGCAAAATGTAAGGAATTTTCAATATCCTCCCACAACAAGAATTTAAATTTTTAATTTAAGTTAAGAGAAAATTCAAAGTTAAATCAATAAGTAGAAGTGAAGACCAATCATCAAAACATGCTATTTATTCTAACATGCATTTCTACAAAGGTAAATTCAAAATCATATTTAAAAGTTAAAATAAGCCTACATCTACCTTACAACTAAATAATACAAACTAACTTAAAGCTAAAGGAGATAGTCAATTCATAATCATCCAGTCCCTCCTTCAGGAATTTTAAGATAGTTGATGAGTATTTGCTTAAAATATGTTTCCCTCATTAATGTAGTATTTAAACTAACAAAATCAAAATGAGAAAACTTAGAAATTCTACAATGATGGAGAAAGTAAGTTCATCACACACAAAATTAAAATGTTCAAAAAATGGTAAAATAGGCTTGGCATTATATTCAATTTTCAAGATTTCAATTTTAGAATAGGCAACTAGCCTGCAACATATCAAACCAAGCAAGGCACACTTGTAATGGATAATATCCACTACTATAAGAAACCTGAATTTAAAAATATAAAAAGTCACTTGGATAAATTTATTAAGGGCAGAAAATTCTTCTGGCAAAATTTTAAAGTAACAAAGCATGATGAGAGGATCAATCTCCCAATAAAAGTTAAATTTACTAGGTAATTGTGTAGTATAAAGTAAATAATTAATATCCCAAAAGGGCAACATATTTAATTCAATTTTAAAGCAAACCACATTAATAAATTCTTTCAATTTTGAAAGGAGATAAAGGTTGCAATACATTTACCTTTATAAAGGCAGTTAATTCAACAAAATCTTTAGAATCTTGCAAATCATGCAATGAGTTAATACTATGTCCCAGTTTTAATTTATCAAAGCTCATTTTTAAACCAAATACTTCAAATTTAATATCAAAAGCGCCAAGCACGCAATATTTTTCTTTGGGAGAAACTAAATCAGGTACAGTCGTGAACAGAAGTTCGTTCCTATTAAGCTGGAAATAAATATTTATATAAAATGGAGATCATTTCAGATTCAGCCAATCACAGTTCAATTAAGCCCCTCTCAATGTTTTTATTCTCTTTTTATTCAAAATAGAGCTTTTATGAAATGATCTCCATTTTATATAAATATTTATTTCCAGCTTAATAGGAACGAACTTTTGTTCACGACTGTACATCAGAATAAGCATTATGCAGAGAACTCAAATTAATATGAGATTCTGCAATTTTAGGGCTAGTATTACCGCTGTGCTCAAATCTAATATCTAAATGCATTGGTACAGGTACTTTATGAACATTATCATCAAATTTACTCATTGAAGGATTAAAGTAAGAAACAGATTGACTTAAAACTTGGTTAACAAAAGAGGAACTGGCAACTTTTTCACAAGATACTCCAGTTCCATTAATGATGGAGTTTAATTTAGCAATTTGGTCAGAATAAAGGAAAATATTAATATCCCCAAACGGTACAATATTTTGACCAATTTTAAAGCATGTACCATTCATACATTTTTCAAACTTAAAGGGAGGCAAATATTGTAACAAATCAATACCAATTAATGCGTTTAACTCAACAGATTCTTTATAATCATGCATTGCATTAATTCTATATCCAAGTTTATTCAAGTTTTCAAAAGCAACTTTTAAACCTGGTATTTGAATTTAATATCAAAAGATTCATCTATAAGCAAAGAAAAGGGAAATTGTTTTCTACCAGGTAAATCTATATTAATTAAAAGAGCTAAGAAAGAAGGATTTTTCTTTAGAAGCAACAAAACTATGCACATCATAATTGACACTATGCAAAGATTTTAAATCTAAAAGTTGTTTAGCTGCTTTAGAGCTAAGGTAACTACGCTGACTTCCCGAGTCGATTAAAGCTAATATTTTACATTGTTTACCTCTATGATGTAAAGTAATTTCTACAAAAGGCAGAAGATAGTTTTGTTCCCCATTACTATAGTTAATACAAAGGTAAGACATAGTTTGACCATCATTCTTTTTAGAATGCCCCTTCTCACATAAAGCAGATATGTGTGTATGAAGGTTACAGTACATGCAAGCATAATCTAAAAAGTTATCATGATGACCAGGACAATCTTCTGTCGCATGCTTAGCACTAGAGCAAAATCTACAAATATTTAATTGATCACACCTTTGAAGCCTAGATTCAAGGTCCGGATAAGCCGGACATTTATTCATAGATGACCAGCACCATTACAAAATTTACAAGGGAAAGCACGATTGGATGCATTAGTTTTACTATGAACAAAATTAGATTTGGAAGATTTTTGGGTAGTCTTAAAGTTTTCTAGGGTAGCCCTAGTTTCACTATTACCAGAAAATTCATCATTACTAAAGTTATTTTGGCTACCACTATCATCATTGGCAAATTTATTATACTTATAACCATAATTGTTATTTTTACAATTACTATTATTATAAGGCTTACCAAATCTATTATTCTTAAAGTTATCATGCTTAGGCTGATGCTGTGGTCTTTGCCCTAACTCCAAGCGTTTTAGTAAAGTAGGAGAATGATCAAAAACTTCTAGGATACTAGGGAAATTATTTTGGACTTTCTCAATAAGTGCATTCTTGAATTTTGGAGGTAACATAAATTATCATTGAACTAATCATTTTAAAACCTGGTGTCTCGGGTATAAGGAAATCAAAACCATATGACTTAAGGTCATAGGTCAAAACTTTCATTTCATTAAGATAACCCTTCAAAGCTGCTAAATTATTATCTGGCGGGGCACGGATTTCATATAACTGTTGAAAAATCTTCTCAGCAATAAATTCTTTATCAAGGTACTCCGATTTCAAAATATCTAACGCAACTTTATAATTAGGTCCTTCAGGACTAAGATGCTTAACCATATCATAAGCAGTATTCCCTAAATTACTTATTAAATGAATAAGTTTCTCTTCATCAGAGTAAATAGCGTTATTATCAATAAGGGCTTTAAATTTCGCTAAGAATCGAGAGAAAGCTAACTTGTCATCCTCATCTCCTTCAAATCTACCTATCTGAATAGAGGGTTCTTTTGCACTCCTATATAAATTTAAACTAGGCCTAGCCCTATCAGGGGTGTTAGCACTACTATTTTCAGAGGGGTTTACTGTGGGAGAAACTGATTCTTCGCTAGCAACGGATGGAGTTACTGACTTTGCTAAATTATCCGCTATTAAATAAATTTTGTCCTCGGTATCAATTTTATACTGAAATGACGAATCACGATCACTAATGTAAAGTTCACGC
>SEYY01006627.1:0-10000 GCA_009176605.1 Armadillidium nasatum | reverse complement strand
AAAAAAAAAAAAAAGCAACAAGAAGAAGACGTTTTTAATTATTAATAAAAATAAGATTTATCTATAATAGTTACAAATAGACTAACTTTGAATAGTTTCTTTTATTAAAATTATTTAATTATTTAACTTATTTTAAATTATTTAATTTTACCACCAATTATTATGAAACCTATTTATAGATAAAATTATCTTATACAATTTAAATGATTTATTGTTTTAATATGTGAATTAAATTAAAAAAAAAAAACAATAAAATTAATATATACTTAATTATAAACATTTTTAAATTACAGATATAAATTAATTTCATTTTTTAAATTTTAAATTTATAAAAATTTTAAAATGAATTTTTTTTTACTAATTGTGTGTTTAATTATTTTTTTAAATGAAAATGCGCAAAGTAAATTACCGCCGAAATGCAAAAAGAGTTTCTATAAAACTTTTGAAAAGTAAGTATGAATTAGTGTTCAGTTTACTAGTAGAAATAAAAACAATGATTACGATGCAAATTTCTAAATTTTCAATTATATTTCCTATATATATATATATATATATATATATATATATATATATATATATATATATATATATATATATATATATATATATATATATATATATATATATATATATATATATATATATATATATATATATATATATATATATATATATTATTTTGTACAGTTTTTATATTTTAAGTAAAACATCTAAAGAATTAAATAAGGAAGTAAAATAAATTATTTGTTAAATTAAGAGATCTTATACATGTATCTTTTTTGAGCTTCACTTGTAATATATTTTGTTTAGTTATTATTTATTATTTTTATTATTTTTATTATTATTATTATTATTATTATTATTATTATTATTATTATTATTATTATTATTATTATTATTATTATTATTATTTATTTATTCTGGTAGATGCTTTAAACCCTGTACCTATAAAAGGAAGTCAAAACAATGTTTTAGTTCAGTTGGGGAGGGAAGGAGAAGGTGTACGTATCTCGGCTTCCATCCGGAGGATCTTTGTTCCTCTTTCTTCTTGGAGTTGAGTTTGCAAAGAATTGGTTATCTCGGTCCATTATCAATCGCTGGGATTGTCTTTGTAAATAAATAGTTATCTCGAACTATTGTTCAACTCCTGATAGATTAGAGTTAGGACTCTATTAATGAGAAATGTCTCCTCTATGGGCATAATCTGTAAGACCATTTATTCATATAATTTTTCGGATTTTGTAATGTACTCTTAAAAGATAAAACTTCCCTTTAACTTTCTAGTTTGTTATAACTTTATAGATTTCTTATTTTACTTTAATTGTTACTATGACTTATTATTATTTTATTTCTTATTTTTCTGTAAATATAAATTTATTTTTTAAACATTTAAACTACTTATATTGCCTCTCTTTTAGATCCCAATGATTCCTAGATTCGTCTTAGCCTCACTATTTTTATTTTTGTAATTTCTGCTGAGCTCTTAACACTAAACATTAATTTTACAACAGGGCTCAGAACCAGAAATTTTACATATATATATATATATATATATATATATATATATATATATATATATATATATATATATATATATATATATATATATATATATATATATATATATATATACCCTACCGTGGCTCAAACGGTAGGGTGATTGACTCAAGTGCTTGAGGGCGCCGGTTCGATTCCTCTTGGGAATCCTAAGTATATACTACCTAGAAAAGTTCCTCTCCTCGAATAGGGCAATACCCATGAGAGGTGAACTTATATATATATATATATATATATATATATATATATATATATATATATATATATATATATATATATATATATATATATATATATATATATATATATATATATATATATATATATATATATATATATATATATATATATATATATATATATATATATATATATATATATATATATATATATATATATATATATATATATATATATATATATATACTATCGCTCTTACAATGGAAACTGCTCTTCTGAACTCTCTCATCGCATGCCTTCTACATTGAGAAGGATTCGTTGCGACTCGTCTTTCTACACAGTCTCATCCTTTCTCTATCCAAACTCTCAGACCCCAGACTTAACGCCATGGTGAAATTTGCATGTACTTTACTGGTAAAGTCTGAAACACCCTTACTTCTGTACCTCTCCCACGAAAGCAATTATCATCAGAATCCACGGGAAATCAAAGAAGTACGACCGCAGGTCCGACCATCTTGCGGCACCGAAATGCAACAAACTTTCATTTCAATAGAAGGGGTTCTTTCCTGCAAAAAACTTAGAAGAGAATACAGATATAAGAAAGTGATAGGAGGAACCCAGAGGAAGAAAGAGTTTATCAGTATGAGAAGAAGGATTAGAAGTTAGAAAAAGGTCTAGGATGTTGGGTTCATCTCCAAGACGATCAGGGATACGAGTAGGGAGCTGCAACAACTGCTTGGATAGCGAATTGGAAGGCATGCTCTCCAGCTGTATCATGAGAACTAGAAAAAAACTATTGGTGGTGGTGAACATTAAAATCACCAAACATGATGATTTCAGAGAAAGGAGAAAAAGAGAAAATATGCTCTATATAAATAGTCGAAGAATTTAGGATAGTCAGTAGAATTAGGAGATAAATAAACAGAATAAATGAGTTTAGTCGTAGAGTAGCAAGAGAGCCCAAGCCATAAGATGGAAAATTTGGAAGACTCCAAATTAGAGACATGAGAACAAACGACATCGTTGCGAACGCATGCACAACAACCGACTTTGTCTAAGAATTGACAGTAGAGACAGTAGGAGGAAACAGAATTGTGTTTGCTGTCAGAACGCTCAAACATCTGAGCTTCGGTCAAAAATAAGATGTGAGGTCTAGAATAATAGAGGTGATGTTTAGAAAAGTAGAAAATGTAGTGCAGGCAGCGAATGTTACAGAAATTAATGAAAAAAATAGACAGTGCATCAGAAGAAGCTGGCTGCAGAGTCTTGGTGGTACCAAACCCATCACCCTATTTTTGGAAGCCCCCCCTGGACTATATATATATATATATATATATATATATATATATATATATATATATATATATATATATATATATATATATATATATATATATATATATATATAACCTATTCTGAATATCCCATAGTATATATATATATATATATATATATATATATATATATATATATATATATATATATATATATATATATATATATATATATATATATATATATATATATATATATATATATATATAGTATATATATATATATATATATATATATATATATATATATATATATATATATATATATATATATATATATATATATATATATATATATATATATATATATATATATATATATATATATATATATATATATATATATATATATATATATATATATATATATATATATATATATATATATATATATATATATATATATATATATATATATATATATATATATATATATATATATATATATATATATATATATATTATAGCAGCAGAATCGACGGCTTACACTGTGCCAGTGGGAAAATGAGCAACAACCACCACCCTGAATCTCTTTTCTTACCTTTTTTGAGCTTATTTGGTAGCACTTAAGGTTTAGTGCCGCATCCGGTGCCACATCCGGTGCCATATCCGGCTCATAACCTGATAATCCCTTCATTCCTTTTTAGAGACCCTCCAATTAAGGTCCTCCACTTTTTAGGGTGAATAAATTTCCACCATTTTTTTCAATAGATTCCAGATATGCAACAGGAATTTTAATAATAATAATAATAATAATAATAATAATAATAATAATAATAATAATAATAATAATAATAATAATAATAATAAAATGACTTTTAAAGTGACACCTGTAGAATAACCTCGAATTTGGTGACACATAGAAACCTACAAAGGAAAAAAATTATTTTTTGATTTTAAAAAAAAAACAGTAATTTTATTGCAAATTTTCTACTGATTCCTAATATGTAATTAGTTTTCCATAATTCCAAATTGTTACTGAGATATGACCACTACAAACATTCTCGAAAGCTGACCCTATGACTGAAAATCATTGCGGATTCCAAATCTGTAATTAGTTTTTAATAATTCCAAACTGTTCCTAAAAAAACTTTTCAGTAGCACATGTCGCACGACCTTGAAGAGGCGGCACATGGTAACCGCAAGGAAACTTTTTTTTTCTTTGATATTTTTGCAGAAAAAATACTGATTCCAAATATGTAATTAGTTTTTCATAATTCCAAAGGGTTATTGAGATATGACCACTCAAACATGGAATGTTGTTCATAAACAACATTAAGAGACTTGGTTATCTGCTATTTTGGTAGTGGGAGCATAGTTACTCCATTAAGAAGCGAGGGTACACTAGAGACCCTCTGAGAAGGTGAACAGAACAACTTTGAACAGTCGGTGCATCTCCCTACACGTATTCCTGACCACCTTGGTGATGAACCCATCATACTTTACCTTTTCCTAACTTGTTATCCTTACACTCTTTTCTCTTCTGGGTTCGCCCAATTTCTTTAACCTCCGTTCTTTCTAAAGCTTCCAATCTATCCTTAATAAGAAGATTTGGAAACATCTCAATTCTTCTAATCTTATTTCTGATCGCCAGTATGGCTTTAAAAAGAAACGCTCTACTGGTGATTCTTATTCTTGTATCTTGTCCTGTCTCTTTAAATCTTACGCAAGAACGGAGCCCGTCTTCGGCAAAAGGACGTTTCTGGCATTTCGGTCTCACTAACTACTCTGACTTACTGTTTCTGTGGGAGGGGTTCCTCTGAATATGCAGAGTGCATAACCGAGATGATTGTCTCTGGCATTGAGGCGTATATTCCATTTTCTTTCACTTAAACTAAACCTAACAAACCTTGGTTTAACTCTGCTTGTTCTTGCGCTATCCACCACAGTGTTGTTGCCTTCAGGTATTACCGTCTTCTTCTTACATACTATTTATTTATATTTAATCCCGGAATCGTACAAATTCTATCCTTCGTAACGTTAAAAGCTCTTTTCTCCGTAGAAAATGCAATAATCATTCTGGTTCATCTTCTTCACGCTCTTTCTGGAATTTTGTAAAAAATGTCAACTCTAACTTTGTTCCTTCCTCTTTCCTTCCTCTAGTATCTTTTGACGGTTCAACTGCCGTTCTGCCAGAACTCTTCATTCAAACTTTTGCCTCTAATTCAACTTTAGACGATTCCGGAGTTGTTCCTACTCCTTCAACCCCCTCCAACTCATTTGTGCCTAAAATTGTCTATTCTTCTCTCTATGAGCTTAACATTAAGAAGGCTTACGGTCCTGATGGTATTCCTCCTGTGGTTCTCAAAACTTGTGCTTTCAAGCTTGCACTTTGATTTGGTAAACTATTTCGTTTATTTCTTTCTACTTCAACCTTCGGTTTTTGCTGAAAAAGTGCGCTCATTCAGCCTGTGTCGAAAAAAATGAGACCATCTCAACTCTCTAACTACCGTTCAATTTCTTTAACCTACGTTCTATACAAAGTTTTAGAATCTATCTTTAGCATGAAGATTTTTAAACATCACAATTCTTCTAATCTTATCCCTGATCGTCAGTACAGCTTTCTTCAAAACGCTCTACTGGTGATCTTTTTTCCCTTCTTTCTGATTATTGGTGCTCCGCTTTTCGGCATTTCGGTGAATTTTTTACTGTCGCGCTGAACAAATCGAAACCTTTCGATAGAGTGTGGCACAAAGCTTTGATTTCAAAACTTCCCTCTTTCGGAATCTCTCCTTCTCTCTGATTTCCTTTCTGGTCGTTCTATAGCAGCTGTTGAACACTGCCTCCGTTCATCCTATAAATCTATTAATAGTGGCGTTCCTCAAAGATCTGTCCTATCCCCCAACACTTTTTCTGCTTTTCATTATTGACCTATCTGTTACTTCATCTTATATTAACTTCTATGCCGATGGCTCCATGCTTCATTACTCTTTTCAATTTAAAAGTCACCCCTCGCAGTAGCAGTTAATAGACTCAAGGGAGTAGCCTACGAGCAACTGACCTCTGATCTATCTCGTATTTCAAATTGGGGTTAGAGAAAACATGATCGTTTTCAATGACTCCAAAACTCAATTTCACCATCATTTTTACACAACAGAATCTTCCACATGACTATGATATCTTCTTCAGAAACACACAACTCAAACCTTCATTTCCCTTTAATATTCTTGATATTTCTTTTTCGCGAAATCTTTTTGTGGAAAGATCACATTCAATATCTTTCTAAAGAAGCTTCTAAGAGGTTAGGTATTCGGAGGAGCCTTCAGAATGTATTCACTTCACCCCAGTTGCTTGCTCTCCATAGGGGTGTTTTCGCTCCAAAGTGGTTCCTCTCATAAAACAATCCTTTATAGGTAGAATCTAGCTCTTTTCGTCTCATCAACTCTCACGTTCTAACTAATTCTCTCGTCTTTTTCTGCCCATCGAATTGTTTCGTCACTCTTTCTATACTATCAATATTACAATGGACACTATTCTTCTGAACTCTCCGTCACATACCTCCTCCATTGAGAAGAGCTTGTGCAACACATCTATCGATACAGTTTCATGTTTTCCCTATTCAACTCTCTGACCCCAGACTTAACCGCTATGCTCAATATTACATGAATTCTACTTTTAAAATCTGGAACACACTCCATTTATCTATTTTCTCAACTTCATATATTACATACACACCTTCAAACGCCATATATCGGGACATGTCGGCCTTTAATTTTACCAGATTTCCGATTTACTCCTTGACTAGTGGAAATTTTAGTTGACCTCTGGCCTTTGATCATTAGAGGTGTATATATATATATATATATATATATATATATATATATATATATATATATATATATATATATATATATATATATATATATATATATATATATATATATATATATATATATATATATATATATATATATATATATATATATATATATATATATATATATATATATATATATATATATATATATATATATATATATATATATATATATATATATATATATATATATATATATATATATATATATATATATATATATATATATATATATATATATATATATATATATATATATATATATATATATATATATATATATATATATTCAAGATTCTAAAGTTTGCTATAACTCTTACAGAATATTTTCTATATAGAAAATTCATGTTTGCTACTGGACTCGAACCAACAATCTTTAAGATGGTAAGCCTTTAGCGCTGACCATTAAACTACGGCGGTGCAAAAGAAAATCGCATTGGAACTGCTCATGATCTAAAGTCATGAAGTCAAGTCCAAAGGATTCCCCCAATTCAACACGAGCAAGGGGCAACGGGTTCAAAGGTCGATTCCACCACTCGCACACAGTTATTTTCAAGATTTTAAAGTCTGCCATAACTTTCACAGACTATTTTCTATATAGAAAATAGTCTGTGAGACGTTATAGCAGACTTTAAAATCTTGAATATATATTCATCCATACAGTCGCACTTATACGGTTGGCATTTTATGCGCAAACATGTCCTGCGATTCGAGCTTTGATCCTGCCTGTAAAATTGGAACATGGTCAAAAGTGCTGCAATGGGAAACTGATATTTTCGAAGTAGGATTTAACTCAATTTCCCTTGCGAGGCCAAGAAAAATAGTTATTAACATCGATTTAAATAAGGATTACTATATGACGGTAAAATGTCTCTTTTATTTTTCCTTCTCTCTCTCTCTCTCTCTCTCTCTCTCTCTCTCTCTATCTATATATATATATATATATATATATATATATATATATATATATATATATATATATATATATATATATATATATATATATATATATATATATATATACTCTGGTGGGCAAAGACCAGAGGCCTACAAATTTCTACCAAAGTTGAGAAATTATCGGAAATCTTTTCGTTAATGCCCGACACGTTCCGATGTACGGTGGTTAAAAGTGTGCAAGGTAAAAAAAGTTGGAAAAAGCAGGAAAAAGGAAGTGTGCTACAGCTCCCTCCTACTGTCTCTTTCCTCAATTTCAGCCAAAGGCGGATTTTGCCCATGTGTAAGAAACGATCCTGTCTGTTCATGTGTCTCTAAATTGGAGCCCTCTGAATTCTCTACTTTAATTTATATTTCATCTCTGAATCGTGCAAAATATATTCTCCATTACACCAAAAACTCATTTCTCCGTTTAAAATGCAAACATCTTTCTTGTTCTTCTTCCTCATGCAATTCCTGGCATCTTGAAAAAAAATATAAACTCTAATTTTGATTCTTCCTCTTTCCCACCTTTATTGTCTTCTGACGGTACAACTGTCGCTTTGCCTTCCTATAAAGCTGAACTCTTGTTTCAAACTTTTGACCCTAATTTAACCTTAGCTGATTCAGGTGCTGTTCCTACTCCCTCAACCTTCTCCAACTAATTTATTAATAATATTGTAATTTTCTCTAAAGACATCATTTGCACTCTCTCTGAGCTTAACATTAAGAGAGCGTACGGTCCTGATGATATCCCTCCTGTAGTTTTAAAAACTTGTGCTCACGAGCTTGGCCTGCTATGGTAAACAATTTATTCTATGTCTTTCTGCTTTAACTTTCCCTTCTTGATGGAAACGTGGCTCATTCAGCCTGTGCCGAAGAAGGGGGATCCCTCTCAACCTTCTAACTACCGTCCAATTTCTTTAACCTCCGTTCTTTCTAAAATTTTCGAATCTCTCCTTAATAGGAAGATTTGGAAACATCTCAATTCTTCTAATCGTCAGTATAACTGGTGATCTTCTTGCCCTTCTGTCTGACTCTTGGTCCTATGCTCTTTCGCATTTCGGTAAATCTTTTGCTTTGGCTCTGGAGATATCAAAAGTTTCCGACATAGTCTGGCACAAAACTCTGATTCCCAAACTTAACTCTTTCGGAATCTATTCTTCTATCGGTGGGTGACCTTCTCTCTGATTTTCTTTCTCGAACAGCAGTTGTTATAGACGGCCACCGCTCATCATTTAAATCTATTAATGACCTTCCCTCTATTACTTCATTTTGTACATACTCCTATGCCAATGATTCCACCCTTCATTAATCTTTTCAGTTTGAAAGGCGCTCCTCCCAACAGCATCAAATAGTCACAAGAAAGGTAGACTTGTAGTAACTGAAATTTAATCTATCTCGCATTTCAAATTCGGACAGAGAAACATGGTCGTTTTCAATACCACCAAAACTCAATTCCTCCATCTCTCTACTAGACACATTCTTTCCCACAAATACGATATCTTCTTCGAAAACACAACTCAAACATTCATCTATCCATAATATTCTTGGCGTTTCTTTTTTTTTGTGATCTTCTTAGAAAGATCATATTACTTCAGTTTCTAAACAAGCTCCTAAGAGGTTAGGTGTTCTGTGGCGCCTTCGGAATTTTTTCACTCCACCCCAGTTGCTTGATCTTTATAGGAGTCCTGTTTGCCCCTTTATAGAGTACGCCTCACACATCTCGGGTAGTTCCACTCATACAGCTCTTCTGGAAAAAGTGTATTCTATGGTTTCTCGTCTTATCAATCTCCTGGTCTCACTAATTCTCACTAATTAATCTCTTTCTGCCAGTCGAATTGTTGCGTTAGTTTCTTTATACCCCGCTATTAAAGTGGACACTGCTTTCTTTACTCTTTCGTCACAACATTTCTCCTATGAGAATGGCCCGTGCGAAGCGGTTTTCTACACAATCTCACCCTTTTTCTGTTCAACTCCCAGACCCCAGATTTATCTGTGATGTTCAGTCTCACATGTACTCTACTGGGAAAGTGTAGAAAACACTTTCTTCATCTATTTTCCCAACCTCTTACTACTTACACACTTTCAATCGCCGTATATCGGGAAATATTGACTTTTAATTTTATCAGGTTTTTAATTTTCTCTGGCTTTTGCCTACCAGAGGTGAAATAAAATT
>SEYY01006625.1:17500-32844 GCA_009176605.1 Armadillidium nasatum | reverse complement strand
TTCTGTTGGAAGATGATTAATGTCAGGAGTGGGTTCAAATTACAGACCGAAATTATTTAAGGTTAGTCAAAAATCTTTAAGGGCACCATTTTAATACGTAAGAAAAATTAATACGTTTCATGCAAAAATGTATAGTATATAAGATGCTAAAATTCGAAAAACAAATTGAAATCACTTAAAGGTAAAACTAAATGATAGTCTGAGAGCTGAGTGGAGTCCTCTTTTTTTCCGGCATTCCAATGGAAGGAAGGAAGAATGCAGTGCATCGGAAATGGCGAAATCGCTTGGCAAGCTTAAAATCATATGATATTAAGAACTAATGAAGGGCTACCGGGAGAATGGTGCGCCTAATTGTTTAGTTTAGAAAACGCAGGAATTACATCTACTTAAAAAAAGTTACAAACGCAGAATGGCTCAGGAATTGTGTCTGAAGAAAGTATCAGAGTTTGAACACAGAGTTTATTAATCTCCTCTTTAACCACAGGAATCAAGACAAACACGAATCAGCACACACACACACACATATATATATATATATATATATATATATATATATATATATTATAATATATATATTATATATATATATATATATATTATATTATAATATATAATATATAATATATATATATATTATATCTATCCAATATGTGATCTACAGAAGTCTGAGATTACCATCTAGACATTCATCTATCATTCATTTCCAAAATTAAAAAAAAAAATAATTATAATATTATTTAATAAAAATCAACATAAAAATAAAGAGTACCTTTTTTAAGACAAAAACCAAAGATCCATCTATTAATTTTCATCTGAAAGAGTATATTTTTAGAAATGGAATATTTTATTATATTATGTAGTATGCTACCTGAAAGAACCAGCAATCTGCAGGTTAGGCTAGTCAATGGCGGTATGTGTACATTTACCTCAGTTCAGGTTGGTTATAAACAGTTTGTTAGATCGAAAATTGAACCCCATTACCCCATGAGTTGAACTTAATGAATATGGTCCCCAACATACTCATAGGTAATATTCCTAAATAAAATATTCCTAAATTAATGTTCCTAAATTAATATTCCCAAATTAATATTAATAAATTAAATTAAAATAAATGGTCCCCTGGGGGTTAATGTGGACCCCGGTTGGGAAACGATGACTTAACCTAACCTGGACTTTAGGGTAAATATCATGCTAACAGTCAGTAAATAGGCATAACCTGAAGAATGCTGGTTCTCGGAGCATAAATTAAAAAAAAAAGAATACAAACATTGACGCGAACGTATTAAGTATATATATATATATATAATATTATATATATATATATATATATATATATATATATAATATATATATATATATATACTAATATATATATATATATATATTATCTCACCTCTGGTGAAATTAGTGACGCAACAATTCGACGGGCAGAAAGAGACTGGAGAGAATTAGTGAGAGCAGGAAAGTTGATAAGACGAAAAGCCCTAGACTCAGTCTCAAGGATAGCTGTATGAGTGGAACCACCCCAGATGTGTGACGCTTACTCTATACAGGGGCGAACAACACCCCTATACAGAGCAAGCAACTGGAATGGTGTGAAAAAATGCTGAAGGCGCCTCAGAACACTCAACCTCTTAGAAGCTTGTTTTGAAAAAAAAAAAATGTGAAAAAAAAAAAAAAAAAAAACCAAAGAATATTAAGGAGAAATGGGTTTAGTCGTGTTTTCGAAGAAGATATCATAGTTGTGTGGAAGATTATGTATAGTACAGAGAACGACCGGAAAGGAAACTAGAGAGAAGGTCACAGAGAGAAGGATAGATTCCGAAAGAGGGAAGTTTGGAAATCAAAGCTTTGTGCCAGACTCTATCGAAAGCTTTCGATATGTCTAGCGCAACAGCAAAAGATTCACCGAAATGCCGAAGAGCGGAAGACCAAGAGTCAGAGAGAAGGGAAAGAAGATCACCAGTAGAGCATTTCTTACGAAAGCCATACTGGCGATCAGAGATAAGGTTAGAAGAATTGAGATGTTTCCAAATCTTCCTATTAAGGATAGATTCGAAAATTTTAGAAAGAACAAAGGTTAAAGAAATGGGACGTAGAGGGTTGAGAGGGGCACCCCTTCTTCGACACAGGCTGAATGAGCGCTCGTCTCCAGAAAGAAGGGAAGGTTGAAGTAGGAAAACATAGACGAAATACTTTACCAAGGCAGGGAGAAAGTTCGAAGCACAAGTTTTGAGAACCACATGAGGGATATTATCAGGACCGTACGCCTTCTTAGTGTTAAGATCAGTGAGAGCAGAAATGACATCTTTGGAAGAAATCACAAATTTAGTCATAAATGAGTTGGAGGGGGTTGAAGGAGTAGGAACAGCTTCGGAATATTCTAAGGTTTAATTAGAAGCAAAAATTTGAGAAAAGAGTTCAGGTTTAGAGGTAGGCAAAACGGCAGTTGTACCGTCAGAAGATACTAAAGGAGAGAAAGAGGAAGAAGCAAAGTTAGAGTTAACATTTTTTTGCAAATTGTCAGAAAGGGCGAGAGGAAGAGGAACCAGAAAGATTATTGCATTTGTGATTGAGAAAAGAGTTTTCGGCATCTCGAAGAATAGATTTTGAACGATTCGGTTATATTATATAAGTTGCATGAGTTTCTGGAGTTTGAAGACGATGGTAGCCTCTGAAGGCAGCATCCCTGCGACGGATAGCACAAGAACAAGCAGAGTTAAACCAAGGTTTGTTAGGTTTAGTAGAATGGAAAGAATATGGAATGTACGCCTCCATTGCTGAGAGAATCACCTCGGCTATGCGCTCTGCACATTCAGAGGGACCCCTCCCACTGAAACAGTAATCATTCCATTTAAAATCAGAAAAGTACAACCGCAAGTCAGACCAGTTAGCAGCACCGAAATGCCAGAAACGTCTCCTCGCCGATGGCTGAGGCAGTTCTTGCGGAAGACTTGAAGAGACAGGACAAGTATGCAGAGGTAAGAAGGTGATCGGATGAACCCATAGGAGGAAAGAGTTTAACAAAGAAGGATAAGAAGTTAGGAAAAGATCAAGTATGTTGGGTAAATCACCAAGTCGGTAGGGTTACGGGTAGGGAGATGCACCAACTGCTCAAGGTTGTTCTGGATAGAAAATTGGAAGGCGAGTTCACCAGCTGGATCTTGAGAACTAGATGAAAGCCATTTGAGGTGGTGAACATTGAAATTACCTAATATGATGATTTCGGAGAAAGGAGAAGAAGAAAAAATGTGTTCTATTTTGGAGTTAAGATAGTCGAAGAATTTTGGGTTAAGAGATTAGTAGGCAGAACAATTAAATTTAGTTGTACAGTTGCAAGAAAGTTTAATCCTTAATTAAAGTAGAGAATTCAGAAGACTCCAAATTGAAGACACGAGAACAGACAACATCGTTGCGCACATATGCCCAACATCCGCCTTTGGCTGAAAACTGGGGATAGAGACAGTAGGAGGAAACAGAGTAGGTCTTGTTGTCAGAGCACTCAAACACCTATATATATATATATATATATATATATATATATATATATATATATATATATATATATATATATATATATATATATATATATATATATATATATATATATATATATATATATATATATATATATATATATATATATATATATATTATATATATATATATATAATATATATATATATATATATATATATATATATATATATATATATATATATATATATATATATATATATATATATATATATATATATATATATATATATATATATATATATATATATATATATATATATATATATATATATATATATATATATATATATATATAATATATATATATATATATATATATATATATATATATATATATATATATATATATATATATATATATATATATATAATATATATATATATATATATATATATATATATAATTATATATATTATATATATATATATTAAATAGCTGAGGCGTAATTAAACTTATTTTTTGTAATTTCCCTAATTAAAAAAATAATAATAATCCTACAAGTTTGCGCTAGTTTGGTTTTTAATTATCTGAAGAGTTGTTTCTAATTTAAAATATACATTCATTATATGAAAATTCACTGGAAATCTCATTCATTTTCTAATATATATATATATAAATATATATCATATATATATATATATATATATATATATATATATATATATATATATATATATATATATATATATATATATATATATATATATATATATATATATATATATATATATATATATATATATATATATATATATATATATATATATATATATATATATTATATATATATATATATATATATATATATCTGGCCACCCCAGTCACCCGATATTACTCCCCTGGATTCTTCCTGTGGAGTTATGTTAAGGAAATAGTGTAGTCTATCAAACTATCAACTCTGAAACAACTTCGTGAGAGGATTAGAGCTTTTATTGTAACAGTTACGCCACAGATGTTACAGGCTATCTGGAGAGAAATTGATTATCGATTGGACATCCTCTGTGCCACTCGTGGGACATATGTAGAAATGGAGTGATTGCATAAATAAAACTTCAAAACTATGTGTATCCATTGTTGTATCAATCTTCCAAATGCATCGAATACATATAGGATTACAGACAGTTCAAATTAGGGCGTTTCGTTAGCAATATTATTTTTTGTGGAAGCAAGGAATAGCACTTCTGTGAAAATGCGAATCTTGAGAAATATTTTCAGATGATAATGACAATGTATCCTATGGTAATTTTCGATTATTATTAAGATTTCGAATAGATGCTGGAGATAAAACGCTTCTTGATTACTTGTCTTCTTTGTCAAAAGTTTCACAATATATTAACCCATCTATTCAGAAAGAAGTAATTCAATTATGTGGCGAGATCATAAAAACAGCAAAATTGTTAATAATGTTAATAGTCCAAATGAAAAACAGAACAGATGACATGTCTCAGATACGTTGATGGATCATACAAAGTTAAAGAAGAATTTTTGGAATTTGTCCTCATAGAAGGATTAACCGGATGTTTAATCGCTACTTCCATAATTAATTCTTTTAAACAAAATGGAATATGTTTTGAATACATGATAGGTCAATCATGATAGATCATAGGATAGTGATGATGTATGTTCATTGTTGTGCTCATGTCTTAAACCTAGTTATATCTCATGCTTCTAAAGTTTCCATTGTTCAGTTTTGCATGAATACCATAAAATGCGTTGGAAACTTTTTATCGTCATCTCCAAAAAGAACCTGTATTCTTAAAGATAATATCAAATCTAATCTACCTGATCATATGAAGAAATCGCTTCTTACTCTGTGTGAAATAAGGTGGGTGTACAAACATGATGCTGTAATGAGATTTAAAGAGTTTTATTTATCTTTGGATCATTCACTTGAAAAAATATAAGAAATATTTAATGGTGAAGCTTCAAACCAAGCACATGAATTGTTAAATTCTGTACTTGATGGAAAGTTTATTGCAACTCTTTCAAATTTTCACAAAATACTTTCAAGTACAATAGGGATTTCAAAACTACTTTAGAAAGTTAACTGAATATAGCTGAAGCATATATATATAATATATATATATATATATATATATATATATATATATATATATATATATATATATATATATATATATATATATATATATATATATATATATATATATATATATATATATATATATATTTTGGTTATTTATTATAATAAATAAAATGTAAATATTTCAATAAAATAGCATTACAAATATGTTATAACATAGGTGCCGTGTGTTCTTTTCTTTCTTTTGTTTCAGATTGTGAGTGGACGAAAGTTTATTTGAGTACGTGGGTTTATTTGCGTGTTTGTGCTTTTTTTTGTGTGTTGTTTCTTTGAATGACTAGATTGAGAGAACGTTAGGTGGAGGTGGGCGTTGACAGGGACTTCTATTAACTATGGCAACGTTTGTGGGCTTATCTCGAATCCGTGGAATATCACCTCTCGAACTCTTGTTTCTGTGAGACCCAGCTGGACATGGACTCCTTCACTAACAGCCTCAATATCTCCAGCTACATCTTATTTCACAATTTCCGACTAAGTGGTGGAGTCAGCGCCTAAATAAACATTAAAACTCTTGTGACACGAATCTCGTAATTTCCATGTTTTGTGACTGAAAATCTGTCTTCATTGCTATTTTCTTGTGTTTCTGATACTTTTCAGGTTCTTTTTTATATCTTAATACTTCTCACTAGGCTGTCACTTCTTCTCATTCAAATGCTAAGGTTGTCTTTTTAGGGGATTTCAGCGTACACCACACTGAGTGGTTGTGCTACGCTCATACTGATACAGATGGGAAAGAGGTGAAATCAACTGGAGTAATTGATTAGGGAACCCATACACATCCAAGATCTTCCTGACAAGTTCTTGAACACACTTGATTTATTTTCACCACTATCCCTTCTAGATGCAAATACACCATTTTCCCTCCTATCGGTAACCCTGAACTTAATCTTATAACTCTTAGCATTGTCTTAGTCTATGCTCTTAGTTATAACGTAGCAAAAATATAATTAAAATTTTGATCAATGATATAAATTTAAGACAAGTAAGAATACATATTATTGTCGCAAAAAAAAAGTAAAATAAATATGATATAACTTCGTAAATAGCAATGTATTATGTATATAATCACAAAAAAAATTTTATTTTTTATTTATTTTCTTTTTATAAAGTTTACAGGAAAAAGATTATATTTTATTCTAAAAATGGCTTAATTACCAACTTGGTAATTTTATGTTCAAAATTTGTAATTGAAAAGGACATGACTATTTCTCCCAATTATGAAGGAGTTGACATATTTGTAATTATTTTTAGCCAATCAAAAAGTTGTTTACATTTCGGCTTTTTGTGTCAGCCTGTTGGCTGATTACTGATAAAGAAGAATTTATAACATTTATGTTTCATTAATAATAATTATTGTTATTTTAATAAATAAATTTTTTTAATTTTCTTAATACAACATAGTTTTAAAAAATGTTTGTAGGAAAAGTGTCAGCTTTATTATTACTTATTTTAAAAGTATTTTAACTTTTTTAGAATTTCAAATATACAAGCAAAGTTTACTACATTAAAAGTTTTGCTTTATAAAAGTTTCAATATTGGAGTTAACTTTAATGAAAGTATACTAATTCTTTGGTTTGCTGTAAAAATTAATATTTTATATATATATATATATATATATATATATATATATATATATATATATATATATATATATTATATATATATATATATAATATATATAATATATATATATATATATATATATATATATATATATATATATATATATATATATATATATATATATATATATCAAAAAGCTATTTTGCAATACGTAACGAAAATAAAGGAGTCCAATTTTTTGAAAACTTTTTTTTATTTTTGACCGATTGAGCTGAAATTTTCAATATAATATACATTGTTTCCCGATAGTCAAAGCTCATTCGGACCGTTTTTCTGAGTCTATAACGTTTTGAAAGTTATTTGGGTTTTTTGTTAAAAAAAAGTAAATAGCGGGGTCAAACTACTTGTCCACATGAGCTGAAAATTTAATTGAACAATCTTAGCCCCAATTTCTTGGATATGTAAGAGACGATTTTTGATATCACGTTAAGGAAAAAAAGTTATAAACACTCGAATTTTTTTTTTTTTTTTTTTTTTTTTTTTTTTTTTAACATACTCTTCCTGAGAAAAAATTTATTTAAAAAAAACCTTTCCTACAATATTTTTTATTTTGGGATATTGTTTAGAGGAGGGATAGATCTGCAACTTTTATTTAGAGATAATACTCTAAATAAAAGTTGTAGATCTATCTATTTGTTTGAAGAAAAGATAGAGCCTCGCAAACTTTTGAAATTTTTTGAAAATTGGTCAAAAAATGGACCTTTTTGGATGGGCCATATCTCGGAACAAACCATTCGGATCGAATAGCATATAGAAAGGAATTTGTAGCCAAATTATTTCTTTATACATCTACCAAAAATAAGAAATGTAGTTATTGTAGTTTTTTTTTTTTACAAAAAGTTGGATTTTTTTTTTAAATTTTTGACTTTCGATAGTTCGTCAGTATTGGGCTAATAAAATTTTTTGTATAACTCTGGGAGCAAAATTGAATTAGAAGTTTTTCTAGTAGATAGAATTAGGAACACACACACCAAATTTCAGACGAAAAAATTCTTCATGTGGTCTCACCGTAGATTTGAACATACCATAAATTTCCGAAATAACTTCAAAACTTTAAATCCCTCGGAAAAACGTTAGGAATGGAGTTTTTTCGTCTCGAGAAAAGCAATCTATTCTGAAATTTTTAGGAGAATCGGATGAAAGTTTTTTTTTTTTTTAAAATTGGACTCTCTCGTTAACTACCATTGAAATGATTCCTGCTTTGGCTCGGAGGATGCTTCTGTGTCTGCTGAAAAGGTAGGAGTCGTATCTCTGATGTAATGAACAGTCCATTCCGTATTCAACTAAATATTTTTCTCCTCAAAATTCATGATTTGAAGACACATATACTCGGGTCCCTTAGGATAGAGACAACGCATAACGTGAATGGAAAAACTCTTCTTCTCCTATCATTCTTGCTAATTGTCATATCTCCACCTGTGATTTCTTATGATCGGGTGCATAGGATCTCGAAGTCTATGAACGTCAGGAAGGCTAGAGACTCATATGGAATTCCCCCTCATGTTTTGAGGGAGCGTTCGTTTCAGCTGACACCTGTCCTCCTTCAACTCTACTCTCTATTCCTCAATACTAATACTTTTCCCCAGTGCTGGAAGCTCACAATGTTCAGCTGATTTCCTGGTGGTGTCAGTACAACCTTGCAAAATGCAACTCTTTAAAAACTCAACTTCTTCAAATCTCCCTCTCAAAAATACCTCCTAACTTTCCTATCTCCTTCAATACTTTTCTCGTCTCACTTGTAAGTGATAAACATTCTTGGTCTTATCATAAACTATCTTGGAAACCACAGATCATAATGGTTGCTGATGAGGACTGTAAGAAGCTGAGAATACTATTCAGGTTGCGAGAAATTTTCACTTCTGAAAAGTTACTCCAATTATATAAATTTCTTATTCGCCTTTGTATGGAGTACTTTTCTCTCATTTGAGTAGACTCAGATCTTCCACTCTTTTGGATAGGGTTGAGTCTAAGGCTAAAAGATTAATTAACTGTCCCCTAGTTTTAAACTCTCTTGACCTTCTTTCTCTGCGACGTGACGTTGGCGCACTATCTCTTTACTATAGGTAATACAATGGCAGGTGCTCTAGGGAATTGGTCTCTCGCATTCCACCACTACTTCGTCGTCATCACAGCACAAAAGGTGCCCTGCTTTTGCCAAAAAAAATTGCGAATACTGAAAACCCCAGACTTGATCATTGTATCACTTCCTACTTTTAAGCCACATCTGTTCTGAATTTAATCTTCCTTTACTAAATGCTTCATTCTGTACCAACCTGAGAGATATTCGTTAGGTTGGAACTTGGATGGGAATTTTTATTCTTTGTTTTATGTGTGACACTTCCCTGAAAGGCTTCTGCACGTGAGCAGTGGTAAAAAATGTGAAAGAAAATTATTTTCTCATCAATTTCTTTTATAATAAATCGAATGTTCAAAAGAAAATTTATAAAGAACTTTATTCTAATTTATTGATAATAAATTTTTCTAGTTTGCATCAATGAGATTACGAATGAAGAAGAAGAAAAAGATGAGGAGAAGAAGAAGAAGAAAAAAAAGAGAAGAAAAAGAAGAAGAAGAAGAAAGGAATAAAATTTACTTCTTTACCTTTGGGAATAATTAAAGTTCTTCCATTGATTTATCGAAAATAATTTAAGGGAATTTATGCAATAGTCTAACATTAACTTAATGTTAGACTATTGAATAAATTAAAAAAAAAAAATTAGTACGATAATTTTTGAGTTGTGTCACCCTTCTACCTAATGAGTGATATACAGAATATATATATATATATATATATATATATATATATATATATATATATATATATATATATATATATATATATATATATATATAATATATATATATATATATATATATATATATATATATATAATATATATATATATATTAGTGATGGATCGGATGTCAATTTTTTCTAATTTGCGGATGCGGATGCGGATGTCGAATTTTGGAGAAGTGCGGATGCAGATGCGGATGTTGAATTTTCGAAAGTGCGGATGCGGATGCGGATGCGGATGCAGATTTGAATTTCGAAAATGCGGATACGGATGTTGAATTTTCGAAAGTGCGGATGCGGATGCGGATGTTAATTTTGATGAGGATGCGGATGCGGATGTTAATTTTGATCAGGATGCGAATGCGTATGCCATCATATATATATATATATATATATATATATATATATATATTATATATATATATATATATATATATATATATATATATATATATATAATATATATATATATATATATATAATATATATATATATATATATTTCATTATCACCTTTCCCACTTTCGTGGGGTGGTGCCCGCCACAATTCCCTTACAACCAACCCCTTCCAACCCCTTTCACCACCGCCCTTAATCTCTCTCTGTCTCTGCAAATCTTCTACCCTCTTCTAAACTCAAATTCCTTCCATCAAAATCTCTCTCACTCCATCCATCCATCTCCACTTCGGCCTTCCCCTATCCCTACCTCTATCCACATGGAATCTAAGTACCTTGCCCACCATTCTGTCCTCATTCATTCTTCACATATGTCCAAACCATTTTAGCACATCCTCCTCCTCTCTATCAATTACACCCTCTTCCATTTACACATCTCCCTTATTCTTTCATTTCTAATCCTATCAATCCTTCTCAATTTATATATCGCTCTCAAATCTTTCATCTCAAAGACATTGAAACTTTTTCTCGACCGAACACTTATCATCTATGTTTCACACCCATACAGTACAGAAGGTGAACACATACATTCAAACATTCTTATCTTTATTTCTTTCGAAATTTTTTCTTTCTTCCATACTTTTCTTAGGCCCACAAATACTTTCATTCCTTCTACCACTCTGTTCTTTATTTCATTATCCGTCCCACCCTTACCTTTCACCCAACATTACTAGATATTTGAATTCATTCACCTCCTCAAGTTTCCATTCTCACACTTCTACAAACCAATTCCTCCCTCCACATTTCCTCAACCCCACCTCCAATCCTCATAACTTTATTCTTCGCTGGATTGAATTTCAATCTCGTGTTTGCACATTTCCCTTCAAACTCTCTCACAAGTATTCTCATCTTTTCTGCAGATTCTGTCACCAACACATGCCGCATCATCTGCAAAAAGTAAAACATTCAATTCACATTCACCCTCTATATTTCTCAACGTAATACTCTTCCCTTCTCTCTCCATTTTTCTAAGTAAACCATTCATCAATAGATTAAATAACATGGAGATATTACACACCCCTGTCTCAATCCCACTCCTATGCTAAACCAATCCGATAGCTCTCTCTTCACCCTCACTCTTGATCTACAATTCGCATATTATATATATATATATATATATATATATATATATATATATATATATATATATATATATATATATATATATATATATATATATATATATATATATATATATATATATATATATATATATATATATATATATTAGTGATGGATCGGATGTCATATTTCTAATTTGCGGATGCGGATGCGGATGCGGATGTCGAATTTTGGAGAAGTGCAGATGCGGATGCGGATGTCGAATTTTGGAGAAGTGCGGATGCGGATGCGGATGTTGAATTTTTGAAAGTGCGGATGCGGATGTTGAATTTCCGAAAGTGCGGATGCGGATGCGGATGCCATCACTATATATATATATATATATATATATATATATATATATATATATATATATATATATATATATATATATATATATATATATATATATTATATATATATATATATAATATATATATGTCGTAGGCTTTATAGGTTAAAATTTTTCTTTTTTAATTTAAAATAGCACACCCCTTTAATTAGCTTCACTTGATAAAGAAAGAAAACAGGCTAAATTTCATTGAACTATTTTGAGGAGAAGGGTCACCTCATAGACCCTCTTGATTTGAACCGATGTAAATAAATGGAAAAGCTTATCACTTATCACTCTGGAATAAAAGAATTATGAGTAAATTCTTTATAATTACTAAATTAATTAAAGGAAATAAAAATTATTTGTTAAAATAAATTTACTAAATGAATTGGAAATTCTTTATAATTGCATGTTTCAATTCAACTGGCAAAGGATTTTTTTTTTATCTACTGAAAAGAAATGCTGACGGTGGTATTCAACTAATTAATTGATACAGGAGTTTCCGTTCTTCTATTTCTTCGTTAGTCTTTCGTTTTAAATTTTCTTGCAGTTTCGCTGCCCGTTCTGAGGAGTGGTTCACAGATATAGACTCTGAACATCCAACAACAATGTGCATTTGAGACCCCAGCCTAATGAATGCCCAGTTTTGTTTAGATCTGCTGCAAAATTGAGATCTTGGATGGTCTACTTTGGAGACACTTGACTGTCCATCGGGGAGGTTTAGCGGCTGCATGATCAGAAGTAGATTCGGTCATGGATCCTGAAGAAGAATTACACCTTTTTATCTCTCCTGTTGCTCGTGTTAAGCCCATCTTGTGACTTATTTTTCCTCATTTCCTCAGATGCTCTGTGTTTTTCCTGTACTGTTGCCCAGCGAGCAAACTCTAAGCTCAATGTATATCTTCCTCTCTGTTAGCTGGTCCTTCGGAAAATCTCTTTCCTCGCGGACTTTGATAAATTTTATTACGTCGGCAATAGCCGTATAAAAAAGTGCTTTCGGGTTGGCCTGAAATACGGAATCTCATAAAAGTTTTCAGATGTGAGCGCTGTCTACCTTCCCAACTCTTAGAACTTAATTATGCACCACTAATGCCGAGAAATATAGATTTGTGAAGCTCCTTATCGATCCATTGAGTTTTTTAAAAGAATTAATATGAATGAACTAATGCGCATCCTTTAAAAATATACAAATATGCAAAGTTTCATTATTGTATGTCCTGTGGATAAAATTTTATGACTAAATTTGGAAAGAGCAAAATTCTAAGAATCCTGAAATGCCCGTACAACATTCAGCAGTTGTAACAGATGGTTTGAGCGAACCCTTAATATTAAAATAAAGGAATGAAATTTATGGTAATTGAATAATTTTTCCAAGTGGAACGAACTAGGAGGGTGTGCATAGTAAACTTCCAGAAAAAGTTAATTCTGGAATCCTAATATCCATATATATATATATATATATATATATATATATATATATATATATATATATATATATATATATATATATATATATATATATATATATATATATATATATATAAATAGAAGAAGAAAAATTTTCCGTCTTATATTGCTATTTTATTTGCAACAGTTTGTTGTGCCAATGTTTGCGTTGCTTGACTTTGGTTGGTTGCTCCTGCAACCCAGGAGTACCCAGCAGCCAAGTAGCCCAGTAGGGTTCCAAACACCCTCCTATGGTATTATATATATATATTATATATATATATATATATATATATATATATATATATATATATATATATATATATATATATATATATATATATATATATATATAATATATATATATATATATATATATATATATATATATTATATATATATATATATATATATATATATATATATATATATATATATATATATATATAATATATATATATATATATATATATATATATATATATATATATATATATATATATATATATATATATATATATATATATATATATATATATATATATATATATATATATATATATATATATATATATATATATATATATATATATATATATATATATATATATATATATATATATATATATATATATATATATATATATATATAAAAGGCTGTTTGGAAATTAATTGCGTTTTTTTCACAACTATGAAATAGGGATTCAACCAACGACGTCAGAACCAAGGTCGAATGGGTGGGAATTATCTAGAAATATTATCCCATCTCATATATGTGTTATTTATAAATATTACAGTACTTAAACTCATGAAGGATGAGAATTTTTGGAGGAAAGCAGTAGCATTGCAAATCAAAATCCCGTTGTGGTTTAGGTTGCCAGATTTTTTGAAAAGTAGCTAAATCTGGCACCCCCGGAAAGTGTACCCTATACTATTGAAAGCTTGTTGGAATATATAAAAATCGCCATCTTTAAACCTTTTAAACCTTAGCTGACATGTCCGAGTTCTAACTGCATTCGGATACACTTCATAAATGTAGGTTTATTGCTTTTGTACCCGTACTTTTCCTTCGAAACTCTTACAGTAAGCAATGGAGAATATTTTAATATTTTAATATTTATAATATTTATATTTTTTTAATTTTAATATTTTAATATTTAATATTTTAAATTTTTATTATTTTAATTTTTATTATTTTAAATAAAGTGGTATATATATATATATATAATATATATATATATATATATATATATATATATATATATATATATATATATATATATATATATATATATATATATATATATATATATATATATATATATATATATATATATATATATATATATATATATATATATATATATATATATATATATATATATATATATATATAATAATAGTATGGCAAAAAATGAATGTAGTAAAGTCATTCATTTTTTGCCATACTTTCTTGATTAATTAAAATTAAGCTCAAAAGGAGCAATGATATTTATCTAAATATTAAATATATATATATATATATATATATATATATATATATATATATATATATATATATATATATATATAATATATATATATATATATATATATATATATATATATAATATATATATATATATACCATTCACCTTTCCCATTCTCACTGGGTGGTGCTCGCCATTATTTCCTCACACACACACAAATACACACACACACTGGCAATCTATGTTCCTCCCCCTTATAACTGCTCTCCATCTTTCTCTATCCTCCCCAACTACTCTACCCTCGTCTGCATTTAAACCTCTTCCCCCTCATAATTTCTCACTGCATTAATTCACCTCCATCTCTGCCTTCCATTCCTTCTTTCTCATTCCACACCGGATCTTATTACTCTACCCAACATTCTATCCTCAATCATTCTGCACACATGCCCAAACCACCTCCTCCTATGTGTTCACT
>SEYY01006625.1:5000-12500 GCA_009176605.1 Armadillidium nasatum | reverse complement strand
TATATGTATACTTGCCTTCTTCTAAAGTTGAACTCTTCGCTCAAACATTTGACTCTAATTCAAATTTAAAAGATTCCAGAGCTATTCCTCCTCTTTCAACCTCCTCCAACTCATTTATGCCTAAAATTAGAATTTCTTCTAAAGACGTCATTTCTGCTCTCTCTCTCTCTCTCTCTCTCTCTCTCTCTCTCTCTCTCTCTCTCTCTCTCTCTCTCTCTCTCTCTCTCTCTCTCTCTCTCTCTCTCTCTCTCTCTCTCTCTCTCTCTGACTTTAATACTAAGAAGGCCTACGGTCCTGATGGTATCCCTCCTGTGATTTTCAAGACTTGTGCTTCCGAGCTTGCACCCTGCCTTGATAAACTGTTTCGTCTCTGTCTTTCTACTTCAAAAGTCCATACTTGCTGGAAACGTGCGCTCATTCAGCCTGTGTCGAAGAAGGGAGATCCCTATCAACCCTCTAACTATCGTCCCAATTCTTTGACCTTTGTTCTCTCTAAATTTTTCGAATCTATCCTAAACAGGAAGATTTGGAAACATCTCAATTCTTCCAATCTTATCTCTGATCGCCAGTATGGCTTTCGAAAGAAATGCTTTATTGGTGATCTTTCCCTTCTCTCTGATTCTTGGTCCTCCGCTCTTCGGCATTTCGGTGAATCTTTTGCTGTCGCGCTAGACATATCAAAAGCCTTTGATAGAGTTTTTCACAAAGCTTTGATTTCCAAATTTCCCTCTTTCGGAATCTTTCTTTCTCTCTGTGACCTTCTCTCTGATTTTCTTTCCGTTCGTTCTATAGCAGCTGTTATAAACGGCCACAGTTCCTCCTTTAAATCTATTAACAGCGGAGTTCCCCAGGGTTCTGTCCTATCCCCAATGCTCTTTCTTCTTTTCATTAATGACCTTCTTTCTATTACTTCATCTCCTATCCACTCCTATGCTGATGACTCCAACCTTCATTACTCCTTCCAGTTTGAAAAAGCCCCTCCCAACAGCATTAATAGATGCAAGGAGGGTAGTGTTCGAGCAGCTAACCTCTGATCTTTCTCGTATTTCAAATTGGGGCAAAGAAAACATGGTTGTTTTCAATGTCTCAAAAACTCAGTTTCTCCATCTCTCTCTACTCGACACACTCTTCCACACAACTATGATATCTTCTTCGAAAACACACAACTCAAACCTTCATCTGTTGTTAATATTCTTGGTGCTTCTTTTTCTCTTAATCTTTCTTGGAAAGATCTTATAGCTTCTCTTTCTAAACAAGCTTCTAAGAGGTTGGGTGTTCTGATGCGCCTTCAGAATTTCTTCATGCCACCCCAGTTGCTTGTTCTCTATAGGGGTTTGTTCACCCCAGTACGGAGTATGCTTTGCATATCTGGAGTGGTTTCTCTCATTCAGTTCTCCTTGAGAAGGTAGATTCTAGGGATTTTACCTCATCAACTCTCCCGCTCTCACTAATTCTCTCCAATCCCTTTCTGCCCGTTGAATTGTTGCGTCAATTCAATGGTCACCGCTCTTTTGAACTCTCCCGTCGGATTCCTCCTCCATTCAGTAGAGCTCGTGCGACAAGCCTTTCTACATAGTCCCCAACCCGAGACTTAAACGCTATGCTCAATCTTACATATACTCTACTGTTAAAGTCTGGATCACACTCCCTTTATCTGTCTTCCCAACTTCCTTTGACTTGCTTACTTTTAAACGTTGTGTATCTGGACACGTAGGCCTTTAGCGACCAAGACCTGATGTTTCCCTACTCCGGTGGAAATTAATAGGCTTCCTGCCTTTGTCCACCGGAGATATATATATATATATATATATATATATATATATATATATATATATATATATATATATATATATATATATATATATATATATATATATATATATATATATATATATATATATATATATATATATATTAGTGATGGCATCCGCATGCGTGGATGCGGAACATCCGCACAAAAATCAACATCCGCATGCACATCCGCATCCGCATTTTCGAAAATTCAACATCCGCATCCGCATCCGCATCCGCATCCGCATCCGCATCCGCACTTTCAAAAATTCAACATCCGCATCCGCATCCGCATCCGCACGTCTCCAAAATTCGACATCCGCATCCGCATCCGCAAATTAGAAAATATGACATCCGATCCATCAGTATATATATATATATATATATATATATATATATATATATATATATATATATATATATATATATATATATATATATATATATATATATATATATATATATATATATATATATATATATATATATATATATATATATATATATGCGAATTGTAGATCAAGAGTGAGGGTGAAGAGAGAACTATTGGATTGGTTTAGCATAGGAGTGGGATTGAGCACGGGGTTTGTAATATCTCCATGTTATTTAATCTATTGATGAATGGTTTACTTAGAAAAATGGAGAGAAGGGAAGAGTATTACTTTGAGAAATATGGAGGGTGAATGTGAAGTGAATGTTTTACTTTTTGCAGATGATGCGGCATGTGTTGGTGGCAGAATCTGGAGAAAAGATGAGAATACTTGTGAGAGAGTTTGAAGGGAAATGTGCAAACACGAGATTGAAATTCAATACAGCGAAGAATAAAGTTATGAGGATTGGAGGTGGGGATGAGGAAATGTGGAGGGAGGAATTGGTTTGTGGAAGTGTGAGAATGGAAACTTGAGGAGGTGAATGAATTCAAATATCTAGTAATGTTGGGTGGAAGGTAAGGGTGGGACGGAAAAAGGAATAAAGAACAGAGTGGTAGAAGGAATGAAAGTATTGGGGGCCTAAGAAAAGTATGGAAGAAAGGAAAAATTTCGAAAGAAATAAAGATAAGAATGTTTGAATGTATGTGTTCACCTTCTGTATTGTATGTGTGTGAAACATAGACGATAAGTGCTCGGTCGAGAAAAAGTTTCGATATCTTTGAGATGAAAGATTTGAGAGCGATATATAAATTGAGAAGGATTGATAGGATTAGAAATGAAAGAATAAGGGAGATGTGTAAATGGAAGAAGGGTGTAATTGATAGAGAGGAGGAGGATGTGCTAAAATGGTTTGGACATATGTGAAGAATGAAAGAGAACAGAATGGTTGGCAAGGTACGTAGATCCGATGTAGATAGGGGAAAGGTAGGGGGAGGGAAAGGCCGAAGTGGAGATGGATGGATGGAGTGAGAGTGATTTTGATGGAAGGAATTTGAGTTTAGACGAGGGTAGAAGATTTGTGGAGAGAGAGATGGAGGGAGGCGGTGAAAGCGTTGAAAGGTAAGAATAGTTATGTTTGTAAGGGAATTGTGGCGGGCACCACCTCACGAAAGTTTGAAAGGTGATAGTGAAATATATATATTATATATATATATAATATATATATATATATATATATATATATATATTATATATATATATATATATATATATATATATATATATATATATATATATATATATATATATTATATATATATATAACATCCGCATCCGCATCCTCATCAAAATTAACATCCGCATCCGCATCCGCATCCGATATTCGCATCCGCAAAATATCCTCATCCGCACTTTCCAAAATCCGCATCCGCATCCGCATCCGCACTTTCGAAAATTCAACATCCGCATCCGCATCCGCATCCGCACTTTCGAAAATTCAACATCCGCATCCGCATCCGCATCCGCACTTCTCCAAAATTCAACATCCGCATCCGCATCCGCATCCGCAAATTGGAAAATATGACATCCGATCCATCACTAATATATATATTAAAATATTAGTTGCATTTTTTTTTGAGCGTGTGTGTGTGTGTGTGTTAGATAGAGTAAAATGTGATATGAATGTCATTGTCCGAATACCACGTTTTCATTTCCAATTAATTAATTTGTTTCAAATTAAATGAAATATTTAAATAACAAATACTGATTCACAGTTAAATAATTAATTTCCACGAATTCATATGTTTGATGTTTATGTGAATGAATATTTATTGCCTTCTATATATAATATATATATATATATATATATATATATATATATATATATATATATATATATATATATATATATATATATATATATATATATATATATATATATATATATATATATATATATATATATATATATATATATATATATATATATATATATATATATATGTGTGTGTGTGTGTGTGTGTGTGTGTGTGTGTGGTGTGGTGTGGGTGTGGGTGTGCTTCCAATGAGGGTAAAAAAGTCCAAAATTAGGAAGTAGAAAAAGATAAGGAAAAGAATGTTAAGGGGACCGTTCTAGAGGTAAGGACCACTACATGGGCTCATGAGGATTCATATTAGGTCAGTCAGGGATCATATAGCAATAAATGGAAAAATGAGACTATGTGACGAGGCGAGTTAAATGACGTTCCCTTACAGGAGGAGGTGTATGACTAAATGGTTCAGAGAAACACTCTTCCGTTGCTAGCATATGGTAGCAAAGCAAGAGTTCAAAGTTCTAGATTAAATTGCAGATTGTGAATGAGAGCTGGAGAGTTGATAAAGAGGAAAGCCCTGAATGCACCCTATGAAGAAGAGTTGAATGAATTGAATTCCTTCCTTTCAAAATTTGTTACGAATATTCCGAACAGATACTACGAACACTTCTCTTCGAACAGAGTAAGCAATTGAAGTAGTCTGAAAAAAGTCCTCACAGCATTTAAGAATTGTCTTGGAGCTTGTCATGAAAATTAAATAACATGATCCTTCAAGAAAGATAATTAAAAAGGAAAATCAAAATATTAAGGTTAGAGTTGTGTTTCTGAAGATGTTGCGGTATTGTGGAAAATTGAATTAAGTAAATAGAAAAAGGAATTAAGTATTTGAGACATAGCAAGTGACCAAGTTTTCTCTGCTTCATTAGAATTAAAAGAAAAGAAAGAGTTGCTCTGTATAAACCACTCATCAACGGTTATCTTCTGGTGTTTGTGATGTTTTTCAAGATAAAAAGAGAAAAAATAGTATAAAAGAGTTTAATCATAGTTGGAAGAGTTCTTGGGAATGGTCATAGAGTGACAGATAGGTCATTAGATGTAAAATAAGAAAAGAGTAGGTTATAACAGAACATTTGAATTATCATTGTTAATAAATTTAGAATATGATTCGTATTCATCTACAACAGCAACTATGGAGCAACAAGAAAGAAAATTAGAATGAACTATAGATTCTGAAAGATGGGTTTTGATATATCATGTTATCATAATGCGTCTTGTTATGAAGTTTAAGGTAATGGAAAATTTAGGATAGTTATTTAGGAGATAGAAAACTTAACATATGAATTAGTTGTAGATTATAAGATCTCATAATGTAGAAAATTTGAAAATTTCAAATTTGTTATGAGAACTTACATCGTCATTACAAATTTACACATTTCACCTGACTTTGAGTGAAATTGAGGATAGAGAAAGATGGAACAAAATGAATTTCTTATCAGAAACAAATGAATTTCGATTGAGAAAAGGAAATAACCCTTACGAGAGAAGAGGTGATGTTTAACGAAGTAGAAATTAAAATGAAGATTGCGAATGTTGCAAACATTAATGGAGAAAGAACAAAATCTGATGTTCCTTAATGACCCCAACAAAACGGGTAAGCATAGCTCTTCTCTTTACTTTCATAAGTTACTGAAGTCAAATTAGAAGCTAATTTTCAAGAAAATTCAGACATTTCAGCAAATTTCGGAGTCTATCCTTCACTCTAATTTCCTTTCCGGCCGTTCTATAGCAGCTGTTATAGACGGCCATCGTTCTTCCTATAAATCTATAAATAGTGGTGTTCCTCAACGATCTGTCCTATCCCCAACTCTTTTTCTAATTTTCATCAATGATCTTCTCTCTATTACTTCGTCTCCTGTACACTCCTATGCCGATGACTCCACCCTTCATTATTCCTTTCAATTTGAAAGACGTCCCTCCCAACAGCAGTTGATAGATTCAAGAAGGATGGCCTTGGAGCAAATGACCTCTGATCTTTCTAGTATTTCAAATTGGGGCAGAGAAAACATGGTCGATTTCAATGCCTCAAAAACTCAATTCCTCCATCTTTCTACTCGACACAATCTTCCACACAACTATGACATCTTCTTCGAAAACCCTCAACTCAGACCTTCATCTGTTTTCAATATTCTCGGTGTTTCTTTTTCTCGTGATCTTTCTTGGAAAGATCACATTACTTCTCTTTCTAAACAAGCTTCTAAGAGGTTGGGTGTTCTGAGGCGCCTTCGTAGTTTTTTTACGCCACCCCAGTTGCTTGCTCTGTATAGGGGTGCTGTTCGCCCCTGTATGGAGTACGCCTTGCATACCTAGGGTGGTTCCACACATACAGCTCTTCTCGAAAAGGTGGAGTCTAGGGCTTTTCGTCTCATCAACTCTCCCGCTCTTACTAACTCTCTCCAATCTCTTTCTTCCCGTCGAATTGTTGCATCACTCTCTCTATACTATCGCTATTACAACTGACATTGCTCTTCTGAACTCTCACGTCGCATACCTCCTCCATTGAGAAGGGCTCGTGCGACACGACTTTCTACACAGTCTTATCCTTTCTCTGTCCAACTCTCTGACCCCAGACTTAACCGCTATGCTCACTCTTACATGTACTCTACTGGTAAAGTCTGGAACACACTCCCTTTATCTGTTTTCCCAACTTCCTTTGACTTGCACACTTTTAAACGCCGTGTATCGGGTCACGTCGGCCATTAGCGACCCGATTTCGAATGCTCCCCAACTCTCGTGGATATTGGAGGCCTTTGGCCTTTGCCCACCAGAGGAGACATTAAAGAAAAAAAAATGAGTGGCAATATTTGGCTGCCAACCCTGAGCTCCTTTGCGGCCGTATGATTTACCGTCATTTTAAAATTGATAAATGAAAAATTAATGTGAAGGTATGTTATGTTCAGTGTGTGTAGAAAGAAATTTGAAGTATCACTGGACGTGCCTGTAAAGACTCTATAAGTGTAAAGATTAAAATACTCTGGAGATACTCTAAATATATATATTATATATATATATATATATATATATATATATATATATATATATATATATATATAATATATATATATATATATATAATATATATATATATATATATATATTATATACTAGGAAATTATTCGGAACTTCTACTGACTTACCGTCTAGTGAAAAGCTCTCGAAGACCTCCCCGACCACAACTTGGGCGTAGGGTTAGCTTGGCCAAGGCTCTTATCCTGAAACCGCAGTACATTTGTTATTATTTTAATAGCCACTATTATAAACCGTGGAATCAATTTGTATAATTTATATAACTGCTCGGGGATTCGAACCTGGGCCCAAAAGATGGAAGTCCATGGTGCTAACCGCTACACCACCGATGGTTCAAAAGGAAATCATTCTGAACTTCTACTGACTTACCGTCTAAGCTAACCCTACGCCCAAGTTGTGGTTGGGGAGGTCTTCGAGAGCTTTTCACTAGACGGTAAGTCAGT
>SEYY01006624.1:20000-22500 GCA_009176605.1 Armadillidium nasatum | reverse complement strand
TTGACCAATTTTCGAGTTAGCTTAAATTAGCGACATGGAGGAAGATAGGGTAGGGGGTAGGGGATTAGGGTAGATTAGGGATGGAATGGGGAATAAATATTAATTATTTTTTTTTAAAGAAAATAGTAATATACCTTTTTTTTTTTTAAAGTTTTTGATTAGTCTGAAAATTAAAAATTTTTTTGGTCTCGATATTGAAGCTTAAAAATAATTAAATTATGCAGTTTTAAAAGTAAAATAAACCTTGCGATTTTATTTTTGTATATATATATATATATATATATATATATATTATATATATATATATATATATATATATATATATATATATATATATATATATATATATATATATATATATATATATATATATATATATATATATATATATATATATATATATATATATATATATATATATATATATATATATATATATATATATATATATATATATATATATATATATATATATATATATATATATATATATATATATATATATATATAATCTTAGTTTTCTGGTATAGACTTTTTTATACCTCCTCCATCCAGAATGAAAACGAGCCCTCTCTGCTGAACTCTGCAACAGAATGAGCCTGCTGATGGTGAAGTTCCAGGAGAGCTTCCTCACAAAAGTTCCAGCTAGCTCTTTACCATATAGTGATATTACCTGTGACTGACTTGACCATCCTACTTTGCCTTGGTTTCCGAACTCTTTGGCAAGAATGATGTGCCCTTGCCAACTAAGGAGCTATGCATCTTTATTGTGAATTCCTTGCATAGGTTATTGTGCACTGGCAGGAGACGCACAAGTTCCTGAGAGATTACCCTTGGTTGACTTCGTATAGGTATCGAAACCTACTCATGATTACTATATTTTGAAAGGTACTCCAAAATTTTTGCAGAAATCATTCCCCCCAGTCGATTTGTATCCTATTCACTGAATCCCATAATCTAATTGCTATTCGTTCTGAGTTTTCCCAAACCTCGATAATATGCTAAAAATAAATTTACTAATATATTTATTGAAGATTCACTTACCTTTGATAGTAATATCATTTTAACTATTCTCTACACTCTAAAACTCACGTATCTAATCAACTCCTCTAATCTGTTCTTACATACTTTCCCTTTATCTCGTTTCGTCTAAGAACAAACTGCGTCTGGCAAACCCAAAGAAAACCGCGACTCTTCTTGTAATATTCACTCTAATTTTAAATTTAAATGAATTTTTTTTTTCGAGATTGCAAATGAGAATTTTTTTTCACTTTTAAATTAGTGATAATTATAATATAAGAAAGACTTATTCTAACTCATCAGAATCCTATTTTAAGCATTAATATTTTCTATTTTAACAACAGGACAATTAATAATGATAATAAAAAAATTACTTAATGCGGACGGACAAAACAGAAGTTATGGTGATGGGAAGGATGCAGGAAAATTTGAACGTGAGAGTGGGTGGCAGAGCGCTGAAACAGTCAGATCACTTTAAATATCTGGGAGTGTGTTTCGGATCTGAGAACAGTACAAGCCGTGAACTGGATGTAAGACGTGGCAAATTTAATAGCGCACTGATATCCTTATATCCGCTGATGAAGGATAGAAATGTCCCAAGGAAAGTAAAAACTATAATATACACTAGTATCCTGAGACCAATACTAGTGTATGGATATGAGGCGTGGGCCCTTAATACAAGAGATAAAAGTAAAATCCAGTCATGCGAAATGAGAGTGTTGAGGGTGATTATGGGTGTGACGAGACTGGATAGAAGAAGAAACGATAATATAAGAGAGGAATTAGGAGTGGAGAACATATTAAAATTCATTGAGAGGGGACAATTGAGATGGTTTGGACATGTGAAGAGAATGGATGAAGACAGGTATCCGAGGAGATTTTATGAATGGAGGCCGATGGGAAGGAGGGGAGTTGGAAGACCGAGAATTAGATGGAAAGATAACATCAGGATGGCAATTGAGGGGAGAGGGGGAGACATCGAGGATGTGGAGGAGATGAGAAGATACGAAGATAGACGACAGTGGAGGGATTTCGTGCAGGATTACTGACGGGCGCTCTGCGCCTACAGGAGCTTGGTGATAAATGAGAATAAAAAAATTACGTTATTTAATATTTTCTCTTCTTCTTCTTCTCTTCTTCTACTTCTATTTTCTATTTTAGCAACAGGACAATTAATATTGATAAAAAAATTACATTATTTAATATTCTTCTTGTTCTTGTTCTTGTTCTTGTTCTTCTTGTTCTTGTTCTTGTTCTTGTTCTTGTTCTTGTTCTTGTTCTTGTTCTTGTTCTTCTTCTTCTTCTTCTTCTTTCTTCTTGTTCTTTTTCTTCTTCTTGTTCTTTTCTTGTTCTTGTCTTTTTTCTTCTTCTTCTTCTTCTTCTTCTTCTTCTTCTTCTTCTTCTTCTTCTTCTTCTTCTTCTTCTTCTTCTTCTTCTTCTTCTTCTTCTTCTTCTCTTTTCTTTTTCTTTTTTTTCTTCT
>SEYY01006623.1:12500-41493 GCA_009176605.1 Armadillidium nasatum | reverse complement strand
AAGTCTAGTGTTAGAGAATTGTTCAGAGAAAGAATTAGACTGTATAGAAAGGCTCTCCACACGAAGTCCTCTCAATGGAGAAGGTATGCGATTGGAGAGAGCAGAAGAACAAGAGTCGATTGCAATAGCGATATTATAAAGAGAGACTCGAGAATTCTAAGGGTAGAAAAAGACTGAAAATAGTTTGTGAGGGCGGAAACATTTTTAAGTCGAAAGCCCTAAACTCCACCTTTTCAAGGAAAGCTGTGCGAGTGAAGCCACCCCAGATATGTGAGACATATCCCATATTAGGGCGAACGACACTCCTATAGAGAACAAGCAACAATGGAGTGGCGTGAAGAAATTTAGAAGTAGCCTTAGGGCTTAGAGCACCCAATCCTGAAATAGTTTTTATAAGAAATTACAATTTTAGACACAAATGATTTAAAGAGGGCAAACTAGGTAGAATATCTTCGGAATCGTTTAAGATGAAATTAGAAGCAATGCTTGAGTGAGGAATTCAGCTTTTATAGAAAGAAAAGCAAGTAGTTGTGGTGCTGTCCTTAATGGTTTTTGTGTTTCTTTTCACATGGTCATTCATGGAAAGAACATTGTCTCTCTCTAAATAAGCTTCTAAGAGGTGTTTGGTGTTCTGTGATATCTTCACAATTTCTTCACACCATCACAGTTTCCTGTTCTTCATTGGAGTGTATTTTCACCCCTGCATGATGTATGCCTTAATCATCTGGGGTGGTTTCATTCACACAGATCTTCTTTAAAGTTGGAATCAATGACTTTTCGTTATACCAACTCTTAAGTTCTTACTGACTCTCTTCAATCTCTTTCAGCCTATAGAATTGTTGTCACTCTTCATAAACTATTTATTTATATCGAATGTTGATCTTCTGAATTTTCCAGTCTCACAACTCTTTTGAAAAGTAAACGTGTTCACCTTTTTCCACACAGTCTCATATTTTTCCTGTCCATCTGTCAGAATCTGTTATTATCAATCTTACATACGCTCCACAAGTAAAGTTTGGAACACGTTTCTATTATCTATTTTCCCAACGTACTTCAACTTGTACACTTTCAAACTTACTGTATCGGGATATGCTGGCTAATAATTTAACCTTGGCTTCTGACTTTTCCTCAACTCTGGAGAAATTTAGTAGGCCTTTAACCTTTATCTATCGGAGGACACGTAGTGTTAATATATATATATATATATATATATATATATATATATATATATATATATATATATATATATATATATATATATATATATATATATATATATATATATATATATATATATATATATATATATATATATATATAATCTTTCCGTTTCCTTATATAGTTATCTCTCTTGGGACCATTTAAAATTACTTAGTTTCTTTTTAAAATTTTCTACTTTCAGAATTCATTTTTGTGCATGAGTCTAATGTTTAGTTTCAGTCAATTAGTTGATCTAACTTCAAGTGTTGTCGAACTTTCTGGTGTTACTCACAGAGTATCTCAGTTGATAGAGAAATTAAATGAATTACAAGTGGAATGGGATTTACAGGAACTTCAGGTATATTTTTAACTAGTTTTTTAATTTTTAATTTGTAAAACAAAATTCCTTTCATATTTCACTTTTTTATGATATTTTTTTCCTTTTAATTTTAAGGTTACGGGAACAGTGGATATATGTTGGAACGAACTTTTATTTTGTCTAACTTGATTTCAATGAGGTTCCTCTTATTTTAAAACATTTTCAATTGTATAAAATTTGTATCAAATTTTCGTGAATAATTTTGGTTTGCAATAAAAATCATAATAGTCTAATTGACAAATCTGTTCGAACAGAATTCATTTTGTATCTATTAAAAATTTACTTTTTAACATTTTTTTAAAAAGCTTTGAAGAATTTATAATATAAAAATAAAATTAAATGAAAAACTAGTCAGAATGAAAGTTGAACCATATATGCACCCACTGTAACCGTAGCATAACCCTATTTTTTATAAAAGAATATGAAACATTATATAGGTGTCTTCATCCTTTAGTAATTTGACTAAAAATCGTTATGGATCAAGAAAATTTCCAACGTCGGAGGAAGAAAGAAGGTAAAAACTCTTTTTAATTAATCTCCTTCAAAATATCGATTATTTTTTCTTTTTACAAGTGGTTCATGATAATCTTTCCTTTATCACAGAGAAATATTGCACGAAAATGGGAACGGTGAAATATCTCTGGCTTTGCGAGATGAGCAGCCAATTAATATTGCATTTATTTTCAACAACGTTACAATTACTCCTCCTGAATCAGATAGAATTTTAGTAAAAGGTATTTTTCTTTATTGAAAAGTAATTTTAGTTAGTATTCATTGACCCAAAAAAATTTTTTTCAGGTTCTCGTGTTGATTGTGAAATTGAGAAATATATATACTAACATCCTTATTTAAAACAAACACAATACTAAATACATTACATTTTGGTGATGTATTTCTATTTTACTTATTTTTATTTCTTATTTTTTTGTAAACAAATTCTCACCCATTCTTTTGTAATTTCTCTTTTAACTACAATTATCTCTTCTTAACTTAACCGAAAGAAAGAAAGGGATTCAGGAAGGCACTTCGTAACAGTAACACAACACAGTTATTTCTATGTTTCCACCACATCTACTCTTAACCGTGGTTTGTCTAGTTCTCCAAAAGTGAGTGAGTAAATTGTCCACGGTTAATTGCGCTTTTAACTTTCGTTATTTAGGGAGAAAGCGACTCTTAGCTTCCCTTGGTGGTTGATAGGAAACTCCATTGTTTTCCTCCAGATTGGTAGCCGGTAGGAGGAAGATAAGGGGAAAGATATGTAGACTCAAATTACCAGACTATATGTTGTGAAATCTTAAAGAACTAAAACCAATTGAAAAAAAAATAAAAAAATTACATTAATTTTTTTAAACTTAACAGATGTACCAATATTTTTATAATGATATTTATTTTACCTTCTTAAATTTATTTCAGAATTAACTCTAGAAATAACTAGGCAAAATCATTTATTGGTTATGGGACCAAGTTCAAGTGGAAAATCTAGTTTGCTCAGAGTCATTAGAGGCCTTTGGACTTCGAAAGAAGGTAGTGTAGGTCACAATCTACCTCCCGGACCAAAAGCTGTGATTTTTCTACCCCAGAAGCCTATAATGACAAATGGGTCATTATATGAACAGGTATGTTTGCTGTAACGCTTTGAATATTGCGAGAGGGAATGGAAAAAATAATTTTCTCTCATGAAAATCTTCGAAAGTGAAAATTAGCAAATTTATTGTAGTTTTGGAAAAAAATTATTTTCTTAAAGAAAGTTTTCATTTTTTTCTGCCTAATTCAACTTAGTTCAACTCGAGCTCAATCATTATGAAATTATCAACATAGTGTGTGACGTCGTCACTGATGGTACAAATGGCACCTTGCAATGTTGCCAAATATCACTGCAATATAACCTTACCCTCAGTGCCAGCTGTCACTGACACTCTTCTCGTCCCGAGTGGGCGCAACCTAAGCAAGATTGGCAAGTGCCTGACAGCATGTGCCGTTGCTAGGAAAGGCTAGAAATAGCTAAGTAAAGAGCGTGAGAACCGGACGTGGAAAAATTGGGGGATTGAAATAAAAAAAAAAATTTCCTCAATTCAAGTCCATCCCCATGCTTGGCTAAATTTTAAAATTAATATCGTTAATTGTAATTGCAAATACTTTATTTTATCTCTAGAATTTCGTGATTTCATATAGGTGAAGAATGAGAGCTGTCTGTAAAATAAATAATGAAATGGATTTAAAAGTAATATAGTATGTTTCTCCCATTTACTCTATTTCTTCGCATTATGTAATCAAAATGACATTTCAGTTTTCTTCCTTTTTTTCAGATTATCTATCCTCTTCGCCTTGATAAAAATAATCCTCCAAGCGAAGAAACATTGCAAGAAATTTTAAAAACTATTGATGAACTTTTGCTTCATGGATTGGTTGAGCGATGTGGTGGACTTCTTAACGATCCTCACTGGAGGTGGTAAGTGGATATTGAATTTGATTTCTTTGTACTTTGTTTAAATACATTTATTTAGATGATAAAATGTCCTAATATAGGCAAAAATTGTTATAAAAGTTTGTTTTTCATGAAAGATTTAGCCACAGTTGTTGTATAGCCTTGTTCTTATTATCCATAGTTGCTCTAAATAGATTATACGATACAAAAAATGCTTTCGTTATCTTTTTATCTTGGCGCAAAGGGTAAAATAAATTATTATGATTAAAAAAAAATTGTGCAGAAAAATTTTCAGCTGCAGATTACAAACTAGTTGAAATGCTAACTAAAGTAAAAATAAAAGTTTTTGAAGATGATTGATTCAATTATTCTATTAATTTGATTCAATTATGTGGAATTAATTAATATCTACTAGGAATGGAATGAAGGGCCTAAGGTTGCTAAGACGCACTATAAGAAAGAGTAAGGGACTACTAAGGTTAATGCTTAATTTTATAAAAATATCTTAATTGTCCAGTGTGATAAAATATTATATAGACTATGTAATTGACAGTTGGGGAAATGTTCAGATAGCTAGAACTGGAAGAACAACATAATTTTGGAAATAGAGAGGGTATAGATGGTGTATATATATTGACTTTAAAAATGCTGACAGCAAAGTATTAATATTTTCTCAACTTTGGGCCACGAAAGGTAATGTATTAGTGATTCATTAAGTTAAAACTGCTTTCAGTGCCGTTGTAGAATGCCCTTCATAGGAAAACACTACTTAAACCCAAGCTTGGAGGATTGAATGATGAGCAATTCGAAATGAACCGCTATGTTAATCTTACATAATAAACTATGTATAAGCTTTATTTCACATTATGCAAGTTTATTCTTGTCAGCGTTTTTTTTTTTTTTAGAATTGCTATTGTCTATATATTTTAGAAACAATATCGCTATTGACGATACTTTTAAAATGTCAAGTACTTACCTTTTATATATATATATATATATATATATATATATATATATATATATATATATATATATAATATATATATATATATATATATATATATATATATATATATATATATATATATATATATATATATATATATATATATATATATATATATATATATATATATATCAGGGATGATATTCTTTCGCCTGGAGAGATGCAGAGAATATGTTTTCTGCGACTTTTTTATCATAAACCCCAGTATGCATTTTTAGACGAGTCAACGAGTGGTCTCAGTCTTGAAGTTGAAGAATATTTATATTCAGTCTGCCTGAAATATGGTATCACATTGGTAAGTGTTGGTCACCGTCGGTCTATTCTAAAATTTCATAAATCGTTGCTATATTTATTTGGAGATGGAACTTGGAATCTAGAAAGTATAGAGCAAGATAAGTTAGATAATATGTTAAACAAATACTTGAAAGAATAGTTCTTGTATTTTATTTTATAGAAATTTTAAAAGCTTTTTAGTTCGCTACTCGGAAATTTGTAGGCTGTAAATTCTTCTGTAAATAGTTTGTAGAAGGTTTTATATTTTCTATTTATTGTTGTTGAACTTATTTATATGAAAATTAATTGTTACTGGACGTTTGCTTTATTGCTCCTTTTACGTATATATTATATATATATATATATATATATATATATATATATATATATATATATATATATATATATATATATATATATATATATATATATATATATATATATATATATATATATATATATATATATATATATATATATATATATATATATATAATCAAGATTTAATATTTCCTTCATATTGTAGCGTTTTTTCTTTCTGGGTTATTTTTTTTTTAAATCCTGATTTTCGTACTATTTAGAACTTTAATTGTAATTTCACACAAACTTCGTTTTTGGACTTGGTCAATTTTGCCAGTATACTAAGGTGACCATATTTTTCTTACCAAAAATCGGAACACTTTTGTATAAAGGAGGGGGATTTTTAATATAAAGAAGAAATACGATTGTGGTTTTCAAAGCCAAGTAATAGATTTTATTAGTTAAGGACATTTTGCAAAAAAAAAAAAAAAAAAAAAAAAACATTTTTGGTTTCTTCTGCTCCCACCCTCCGCGCTATCTGGCTGGCTGAATAAATAATTTTTGCCAAATCTAAAAATCGGAACAAATATCCGTCCTGATTTACCCTCTAAAAAAAATCGGCACGGTGGTCACCTTACAGTACACCCACTATATATATATATATATATATATATATATATATATATATATATATATATATATATATATATATATATATATATATATATATATATATATATATATATATATATATATATATATATATATATATATATATATATATATATATATATATATATAGTATTAGCACAAAGGAACATTCAACTGCTCATGTTCCGTATATATAAACAATTTTTGAAAACCACTTTATTAAAAAGATATACTTTTAAGTTGACAGATTTAGCAAATTATAGCTCACGTTACGGCTTATTAACCTCGAGCCCTCTTCAGAACTGACTGGACAATATAAAAAGTTGAAATATATCATATATATATATATATATATATATATATATATATATATATATATATATATATATATATATATATATATATATATATATATATAATATATATATATATATATATATATATATATATATATATATATATATATATATATATATATATATATATACCAGAATGCACATTAGCTGCATGCATAACTCAAAAACCACTAACCGCACATTATAAAGGATTATATTTTTGAAATCCTTGGGGAATTTTTAGTTAGAAAAAAGTGGATATATATATATATATATATATATATATATATATATATATATATATATATATATATATATATATATATATATATATATAAAAAACAGTATAATTTTTATACGTACGTAAGTTATAGTTCTTTATATATTAATATAGAATCGTACGTTTGGCAGTAGGCTACTATAACACGGCAACGAATCCATCTATCGGTTATTTTTGTATCACACGGCCAACTTCGGTCGTTGGGTTATGATAAGTCTAACCAAATTGTTTAGAAAACAAAATTGGAAAAAATAGGTTAAAAAAAAAAATAAGTAAAAAAAAAATAAAAATTTTTTTTGGCTTTCGTACGAGAACCTAATTTATATTTACAAATTAACTTACCAAAGCCATTTATTTTATTTTTTTTTTACTTATTTTTACATTTTTTACTATTTCCTTTATGAAAATTACCCAAGGATTTCAAAAATATAATCCTTTTTAATGTACGATTAGTAGTTTTTGAGTTATGCATGGCCACTAATGTAAACTCTGGCCTATATATATATATATATATATATATATATATATATATATATATATATATATATATATATATATATATATATATATATATATATATATATATATATATATATATATATATATATATATATATATATATATATATATATATATATATATATATATATAAATATATATTAATAAATTTTAAAAATCGCCGACGGGTTGGCTAAATTTATAGTTTTTCTATGGCTAGAATACGGAAGATAAAAATCCTGTCACAAAATCGCAAAAAAAAAAAAAAAAAAACGTTTTGGGAAGATATAAAAAAGAATGGAAATTTTCATAATATACTTTAATTTCTACAAAATAACATTACTAATTTAAAAATATTTTTACGTAAAACTAAAATTTTAAACCACGCAATTATAAATATTTTTAAAATTTAATTTTCAGCTTCATTATTTTTCTCTTTCGAAATGATTTTGTGGAGATTGACGTCATTTCTTCTTATGGCTTCAAGTTCTTCTTTTGTCCAATAAAATCTGTTGAACATAATGACATAAGTGTCTAAGCGAAACATCATCACGCTTTTGATTAGAAAATTATTTATCGTAATAGCTTTCACTAAAAGCTTTTATCCAAGAATAATTATCTTGGAATCAGTAAATCCCCAAATTCCCCTTTATTTGAAGAACATTTTAAATGGTGAGTTATTATATTGTATTATTTTTTATTAATTACATTTTATTTACGCTATATCTTTCTAGATTAGGATTAATTCTTATGAGAGCGTTACAGAATTTCTTGTAATACTTTTCAAGGAGTTACATTGTAATAGATATTTCCCCATATATATATATATATATATATATATATATATATATATATATATATATATATATATATATATATATATATATATATATATATATATATATATATATATATATATATATATATATATATATATATTCCTTATAATAATATAAAGAAAATGTTGCAGATCTTTTATATTTCCAAAATTAATGATTCGTGTAAATGCCAATTTCTACTGTAGTATTCCATATGGCCTTAAAATCTATGAATCTACGAGATTTAATAAAATATTAATTATAATTGCATTCAATACACCGAAATAAACAATATATTTTTAAAATTTATTTAAAAAATCAAAATCAAACTTTTTTATCTTCGGGAACTAATGAGTTAGCTTGTTATCTTGGCTGCCCTAGTTGTGATTGGTCATAATTTTACAAAATTATCTGAGTGGTAAGATTTTTCTAAAATTGCTAATATAAAAACCTGCAGCGGAATTATGCTCAGTTTATATATGAAAACCTTGAGTTGAAAAAAAGGGTAGAAATTAGCTTTACAATTAATAATTTAAGACACTTCCTGTGATTGGTTTTCGAAGAATTTTCCTTCTCGAAGTTTCTTAATATACAAATATAAATTTCAGAACGATAGAAGTAAAGTAAGAGATTTATTTGAAAAATTATGGTAGAAAAATTTAAGGAAAAAGAAAAATACTTCAACTCATCTACGACATTGACTTGAACTCTCTGTTTTACGAGAAAATATAAAAATAATTACATTTTGAAAAATCTTTTTAAAAAACACTTAGTTTTCACTGAAGCTGCTGAAAAATTTTGAAGTTAAATGACTGAAGATGGCAGTGCCCGAAAAAAAAAAAATTCCAGAAACCTAAGGAGAATTCAGTAGAATGTCTCCAATATAAATGAAACTTAAAATTGACAAAAGTATATAAAATAGTCAATGTATATAAATAGCTTTTAAACTAACAGATAATAATAATTATCAGAATAGTATAATTAGTATAGGGATAAGTATTATTTACATAATATTTGTGAAAAAATTGTTAAGTAAAATGTTAGTGATTAAAATGAAAATAAAACGCCAAGAAGTTTATTTATTATAACATTTGTTTATCTTACTATATGTATGCATATATTTTCATATTTATACTATGGTTTCACCATATTAAAAATATTTCGTATGGGCTGGTGGAAATCCAAAAATATCTGCCCATGGAAACTGAGTTTTATAATTTACATTCAAAGATCCCGATATATATTAAAAAAAATATTGATATATCAATTATCGATACTTCAAAAAAATATATCAAATTGCCTTAGGTTTAAAAATATCGGATTAAAAAATATATATCGTTATATATATATATATATATATATATATATATATATATATATATATATATATATATATATATATATATATATATATATATATATATATATATATATATATATATATATATATATATATATATATATATATAGGTTAAGAAGTTGTCTATATCGATATTTATTTATCAATATTTTGAAATTTCCATCTATAGATTAAGAATGTATTACACGGACAACTTCGGTAGTTCAGGTTATGATAAGTCGAACTAAGTACGCTAGAAAACTAAATAATAATAGTAATAATAATATTAAAAGGCATAAAAGAAAGAGAGTTAAATAATAATAATAGAAATGTCAAAAATTTGCCTTGATATATTAATGGTTCTATATATCGATATTTCCTTATGTCGATATCTCCATATATCGAAGGTCAGACAACTTCTTAACCTTTATCATATATATATATATATATATATATATATATATATATATATATATATATATATATATATATATATATATATATATATATATATATATATATATATATATATATATATATAAGCCTTTACTTTTCTTACAGGATCTGCCCTCCCGTCCTCTTCTGAGTCAAGCAAAATGTCTCCATCATCCAACATACACGCACATGAAAAATACAAAAATTTTGATAAAATTGTATTTTATAAATACAAGTAAAAAAATATAGTAAAGAAAAAAATATAATAAATCGATGATTTAATACTGAGGATAAAATATCGATACATCGTTTTTTAATAATCAGTTTTTCGATACTATCGTAAAAAATATCAATATCGATATATATCGGGACTCTTTCGGAAATCGGAATCCCTAATTTTATTAATTTATGTTTTCTGATTACCATTCTTCGGTTTTTCTGATAACAATAGGACTGAATTTACAAAGTTTTATTTTGGAAAATAGTTTTATGATATTAAATTCTAAGCAGGTAATATATAATCAGATTATACTGGAATAGTTTCTTACTTTGATCTCCTAATTTGTTAAATGAGTATGTATGAAAGACACTCAGTCGTTTCATGCTATAGGGCGAGGGTTCGATTCCCCGATTGCGAACTTTAAACGTTGAATTTAAATATATATTTTTTTCTCTCTCTCCTTTCCTTCTCCCAATTCAACCCTGAACGATTCCAACTACCCTACAACTTCTCTCAGGTGTCCCATGTCATGGCCTGTAAATTTCACATGATCAGGTGTATGGGAACATAGGAACATAGGAACATAGGAAAATAGAGACAGTTAGAAGCCACAAGGGCCTATCGAGACTGTCCCAGTCCAAACAAATAATAACAATACTAATACATGCACGAAAGACTAGGTCTATCCCATCCCAGTTATCAGTTCATTCATGCATAGTCATGCATAGATAAAAGAAAAACTAAGCCCCATTACACATGCAATATTCAATGAACCATCACCCACTACAAAAACTGCCGTTAGGCTTAGTCATAGGTTGATCTGTTGATCCAAAAATTCATATATACCCGCCAATTTGGCTTAGTCAGATTATTCTATATAATACCCAAACCATCCATATAACTATCTAGCCCCTTTTTAAATTTGACAAGAGAATCACAGTCAACAACCTCCCGTGGCAAGTCATTCCAAAAATTAACAACTCTATTACTGAAACAGTATTTTCTTAGATCGAGATGGCATGGCTTCTTTTTAATTTTCTTGTTATGTCCTCTAGTTACTCTTCCATGGTCCACTATGAAGTATTTTTCAATCTCTGTATTACTGTCAGATGCAAATATTTTGTAAACTTGTATCATATCCCCTCTGAGAAATCTCCTTTCAACTGAGAACATTCCTAACTCCTTCAACCTCTCTTCATAGCTCTTATTTTCAAAGCCAGAAATCATCCTTGTTGCTCGACGTTGTACTCTCTCCAGCATATCTATGTCTTTTCTTAAATGAGGAACCCAAACTTGTGCACAATACTCTAATGCTGGCCTGACATAGCTATTATATAGCTTGCTTATAACCTCTTTGCTCTTGTAAACTACATTGCGGTTAATTATACCTAACATCTTATTAGCTTTATTCCTTGCTTCCAAACATTGATCACCCACCTTCAGATTACTGCTAATTATCACACCTAAATCCTTTTCTTGGTCCACAGTCTCAAGCCACTCCCCATTCATTTCATAATTAAATCCTTCATTTGAGTAACCTACATGAAGAACTTTACATTTTTTACTATTAAAGTTCATTTGCCACCTCTCTGCCCAACCAAGAAGTCTATCTAGATCACCTTGAAGCTTTATGCATCCATCATTATTCCTTACTGAGGTAACCACTTTGGTATCATCTGCAAACTTAGAAACCTTGCATTTAAGACCTTTGTCTAAATCATTTATATATATAAGGAACAAAAGTGGTCCCAGCACAGAACCTTGTGGTACCCCACTCTTCACCGTTTCCCATAATGACTTATTACCATTAAGTAATACACACTGCCTTCTGTTCTTTAACCACTCTTTAATCCAATTGTGTACCATTCCATCTATACCATACTGCGACAACTTTTGCATCAGCCTAACATGGGGTACCTTATCAAAAGCCTTGCTAAAGTCTAAATATATGACATCAACTGGATCACCCCTGTCTATACATTCAGTAATATATTCCATAAATTCTAGTAGATTTGTCTGACATGATCTACCCTTTCTAAAGCCATGCTGGGAGTTATATAGTATCTTGTTATCATCTAAAGTGCTTCTCTATATGACTTTTCAGTAACTTTTCCAAAATTTTCACAACCAGAGATGTTAAACTAACTGGCCTATAGTTCCCTAAATCTTCTTTACTACCTTTTTTAAATATGGGCACCACATATGCTGCTTTCCAGTCCTCAGGTACCTCTCCAAAAGCAATAGATCGCTTAAAAATCAAATACAGTGCCTTTGCAATACTGCTACTCCCCTCTTTTAGAATTCTACCATACACACCATCCGGACCCGCTGCCTTATTTGGGTCAATATGTTCTAGTAAGGATGCGATTTCATTTAACTCAATTTGAAATGTTGTACACCTATTCATTACATGCATACTAGAACTATTACTCTCTAAACTGCTATCCAACCTTTCCTCAGTAAACACTGATGCAAAATAAGCATTGAAAATATTAACCAATTCCTTATCTGAACTTACTAAATTCCCATCAATTTTAATTGGGCCAATTTTCTTATCCTTGCTTTTAAATTTATAAAAGCTAAAAAACTTTTTCAGGTCTTTATTACTATTTCTTGCCAAATTAATTTCTGCCATTCTCTTTGCTCTTCTTATTGACTGGTTAAGTTCATTCCTAATTCTCTTATAATGTTCCAAATCTTCCCCCCTTCTCCTACCTTTGAACATTTTAAAACATCTACGCTTTTCACTGATTTTCTCTTTTATCTCTCTACTCCACCAATTAGGTTTTCTATTTGCCACCCTAATGGGTTTATCTTTAAAACACACAGACTGTATGTTAGCCAATATTTGCTTGAAGTATTCCCACATGATGAAACAATTTTGACCATTAAACTCCTTATCCCAGTCAATTTCATTGAGCATTGCTCGGAATTTGCTAAAATCTCCATTTCTAAAATCTAATATCTATATATCTATATATCTAATATGGGATCCTGAGAACTATGAATGTCAGGAAAGCCAGTGGCTCAGATGGCATTCCTCCATGATGGTTTCACTATTCAAAGTGTAGCTTGTAAATTCCATTTGATTCATCACATGTTATTAAATTTTCTACAACTTAGTCTCAAAGTACTTTAAAATTCTTACCTAAGTTTGTAAAATATTTATCATCTGAAATTTCTGAAATTTTAATCTCTAGAAAATCACTGTTCTTATTGATTACAAATTCTTCTGCAATTGTTACAAATGTTATATATATTTTTTGGTGCTGATTGACTCTCAACTAAGTCTGAAGTCACTTCAGTTTTTAAACAAGTAGGGTGATAACCTTTCTTTAAAACAGCTTCTGCCATTTTAATAAATATCACATTCACAAATGTCTTTGGCAGAGAACCAAAGATTTTTTTAATTTATAATTTTAAAACTGAATATAAATTCCAGTCATTTTGCAAGAATAACCCATGCAAAAATTCATCTTTTCTTCAGGAAATTTTAAATAACTTGCATTAGCATTATTTTGAATGTACATACTTTTGCAAAACAGTGCAACACACTTTCTGGACTTTTTAAATATGTGCTTGTCTTATTAATTAGATTTTTTTTTTTTTTTTTTTTTTTTTTTTTTTTTTTTTTTTTAACAGAACGTCACCACTCATGAGCAGAGCTCTTTTCAAGGAGGGGGCATTATAGTATTATTAATAAATCATAATATTTATTCAACTATACAAGAATAAAGTCAAAACTTTGATTTTTTTTATTGAAATGCAAGTGCAACCATACATCAGCTGTCAGCCATTGCTCTCTTCTTCAAGCAGCTGAGCTGTAAACAATTTTTTGATTGGTTAATAAGAATTACATGTATGTCGACTCTTTTCTAATTGGAAATAATAGCCTCATCCTAGAATATGACATATTTTAATTAAACATATAAATTACCATGCCATTAATTAATTTTTTTTTTAACAAATATCGTTTTTCCTGCAAAACTTTTTATCAAGAAAATAAAAGACATTTAAAAAATATTTGGGATTATCAAAATAACCCTTTGTTTTTTATAAAGTCATTTTATATTTACTGTTTTTGCAGCAATAATATGGATTCTTGATTGTCCTAAATTTATAGTATTGATTTAAATTGCTATAATTTTAATTACATATTTTCTATGGTTGTATCAATTTCAGTTTTATAATTTATTTATAAATATGATATATTTATAATTTTTCTCATCATTACCTTTTTTTTTTTTTTTTTTTTTTTTTTTTTTCTACAGTGATTTAATCCAACAAGATATATTTACTGGCTTTAAGTTTGGGATGGCTGGACCTGAAAGTGCTTTACCAAGCAGTATGGTATATATATGGTATATATATATATATATATATATATATATATATATATATATATATATATATATATATATATATATATATATATATATATATATATATATATATATATATATATATATATTATTTTTACAGGATGCCACCACTCACACATGCAAACACACACACCTAACGCACAGCCCTTAGGTGGGCGCAGACGGAAGCCTTGAAGAGTGGAAGATTAAATACAGGAGGAAAAATAGAAGATGGTAGAGAATTCCACAGGATGTGCTAAAATGGTTTGGACATATATGAAGAATGAATGAGGACAGAATGGTGGGCAAGGTACTTAGATTCCATGTGGATAGAGGTAGGGATAGGGGAAGGCCGAAGTGGAGATGGATTTTTTATTTAGTGCATTATTAAATGCTTTTTGTTTGAAGCTAGATATAGCCTCTCAAACTTTGGAAATATTTGAAATTTGGTCAAAAATGGACCTTTTTTGAGATGCTACATCTCGAAACCAACGAATCGCATTGAATAAAGTATAGAGAAGAATTTGTAGCCCCATCCCTCCTCTATGTACCCTTCTAAAATAAGGAATGTTATAGTTATAGTTTTGTTTTAAATTTTATTGACTGAAAAGGTGGATTTTTTTTCAATAGTTGTTCAGTTTTGGGCTTATAGCATTTTTTCTATAACCCTGGGAACAAATGTCTGTTACATGTTTTCATTGCCAATAGAATTATGAAGACACATCCAAATTTCAAGTTATTCCGAAAAGTGGTTTGGCCTCGCCATTCATTTGAAAAGGGTCAAATTTCCCCTTAAAAAAAAGCTTTTTAGCAGTTATAGACTCAGAAAAATGCTAGAAATGGACTTTGTTTTTTCACCAGGAAAAAAGCTATAAAATACACTGAAAATTTCAAGAGAATCGGCTGAAAATGAAAAAAAAAAATTTGGATTGTCCCCTCAAGTATAATTTGACATTAACCCTGGCAGGCAAACCCCGGTTTTCCCTGATTTTTAGCCGGGGCCCCGGTTGGTTCCTAGGTACATTATATTGTTTTTTATTAGTGTTAGTATTGTGTGATTGGTTGGTTGTTTGTTGGTGTAGAGTCATATCCGTAGAAAGGAGTTTTGGGGGTGTTAGCTGGAGAGTGAGGTTCTTGGATCAGAGCTATGTCAATGTTATGATTGGAAAGGAATGTATGTATTTCTGAATGTTTTTTTTGCAGGCCATTAATGTTTATCTGTAGAATTTTGATTTGTGTCTTGTTTTGGTTTTTATTTGTTATGACTGACGTTGTTGGGGGGTTGCAGATTGAGCAAGTCCATGTGTGGTTTTGACAAGGTAGTGTTTTGAATGGGGAGCATTTATTCTTGTGGATCCATTTGTTGTAGTTTGTACATTTGATAGAAGGTTGATTGTTTTTAATTTGTTTAGTGCATATGGGACAGAGGAATCTGATTGGACCAGGGTTTGAGTGAATGTCTCCGGCTTGCTGCAATAGGACTAAGGTGACTGCCGAATTGTTACCTCTGCTGTGAACAGGGTTGGTGATTTTTTTGATTTTTTAAAAAAAATCAAAAAAATCAAAAAATCAATGATTTTTTTGATTTTTTTAAAAAATAATAAAACTTTTTTTTTTTATTTGTTTTATTTTGTCATATTTTTTTATGCATAATGATTTATAACAGATATATTAGTTCCTTCTTACTGTGTTAAAAAACTTTAAAGTAGTTTATATATTAGAAATATAACTTCCTTAATATTTGGTTTAAGATTTCATATAGGGTAATACAAGAATCTGATCTTCATTAATATAATTTATCCAATATAGAACTGTTAGAGTTTAGAATTCCTAATATATATTCAATCAAATCTTCAACAAAATTTTATTGAAGCTTTAATCTAATGCAATTTGAGGTTATAGACAAAAGAGAAAACAGAAAAGACAATTCCTTTTAGTTTTCAACCATTTAAATTTTTATACAACATTATAAGAAAACAATATTCCTCTATATAAATTATAAAAGAAAAAAAAAAAAAAAAAAAAAAAAAAAAAAAAAAAAAAAAAAAAAAAAAAAAAAAAAAAAAAAAAAAAAAAAAAAAAAAAAAAAAAAAAAAAAAAAAAAAATTATATTATATATATATATATATATATATATATATAAATTATATATATATATATATATATATATATATATATATATATATATATATATATATATATATATATATATATATATATATATATATATATATATTGCAAGTTATGTATTTAATTTATGGATTAATGATTATGATTAAAATGCATCAAAGTGCTTAAATTTTCTTTCTTTTATCATTTATATAGAGGAATATTGTTTTCTTATAATGTATAAAAATTTAAATGGTTGAAAATTAAAAGGAATTGTCTTTTCTGTTTTCTCTTTTGTCTATAACCTCAAATTGCATTAGATTAAAGCTCAATAAAATTTTGTTGAAGATTTGATTGAATATATATTAGGAATTCTAAACTCTAACAGTTCTATATTGGATAAATTATATTAATGAAGATCAGATTCTTGTATTACCCTATATGAAATCTTGAACCAAATATTAAGGAAGTTATATTTCTAATATATAAACTACTTTAAAGTTTTTTAACACAGTAAGAAGGAACTAATATATCTGTTATATCATTATGTATCAAAAAATATGACAAAATAAAACAAATAAAAAAAAAAGTTTTATTTTTTAAAAAAATCAAAAAAATCATGATTTTTTCATAAAAAAATCAATTGATTTAATCAACTGATTAAATCAATTTGATTTAATCAATGCCAACCCTGGCTGTGAATGAAGAAAGATAGAGTGAGGTTGGTGAATAGGGTTTGTTTCGAGCTTTTGCAGCTGATATTTTGCAATGGTTGCTCCCCCGCTTGTGGTTGCACTTTGCAAACTTTATATATATATATATATATATATATATATATATATATATATATATATATATATATATATATATATATATATATATATATATATATATATATATATATATATATATATATATATCAGAATATTTTAATAATGTGTTGCATTTGATAACTACTGTAAGAAATTTATTTCAGACTTCTTACCCACAAGATGATGATGAAGCTTATCAGGGAGATTATGGTGCAGGATACGTTGGTTCTTTTTCAAAAGATTTTGTTTATGGACCAGATGATCCTGAAGCTGATGTTAACATGCTATTTCCAAATGACCAAAAACCTAAAATTTTACTAATGGGGTTAAGGAGGTAACTATATTTAGAAACTAATGATGTACCGGGTCTGGGATATGGGTACTTGGCCAATTTTAGCCAAGTCTAATTGTAAGTAATAAGTGCCTGAAATTTTTTAAAGCATTTTTTCATACAGTTTCTTGCTAGTTATGTACATGCATGCTTGTATAAAATTAGTGTGCAGAGAACTGACAAGATAAATAACATGTGCAGGTACTTTAACTGATGCAACAATCCTATACAACTGTATATTATTAAAGAACATCAAGTAAATTAACATTCATAACATAATTAAAATGATACATTTTTTTTTTTATAAACCAAGTTGTCTAAACAAATTTTCAGTAATATTAGTTGATTACGAAAAATAAGACAGTAAGAATATGTGTGAGTAAGTCTGATTGAGAAATTATGGCATTTGATTGCAGTCTCTTCAAAAAGGTGAATCACTGCGAACAAAGGACAATGAGCTTATTTTTCTTCAGGGTTGGGGAGCCACAGCTGGAGCCCATAAAAGCAGCTACAGCTCCGATTGTATTCTGCTTTCATATTAGTATTAATTATTTTATTAAATATTTATTGTAATTCAATACTACTCGCTGTGAATTGTGAAAAATTTTCTGTCTATTAATACAGTAATCAGTAATGCTGAACGCGCATACATCAATATAAAATAATTATAATTTTCTTTAAAATTGATTTTTAAGTAACATTTTCACAATGAAAACCGGGCAATGCAATAAAAGCATCAAAAATATTTGAAAAAAAAGTGGAATTGAAGAAAATATTTTGCTTTGTCAAGTTGCAATAGATGAAGTCAACTGTGGATGAAAATAAGCACTAAGACATTAATTTAAAATGCTATTTGCAAAGGCAACATCTTGGAAACCTTAAAATAGAAGAAAACCAAAGTAAGTTTGCACTAGTTATCCCAAACATTTAATGTATACAACCTTCTATTTCAAAATTTGTAAGAAGTCTAAATGTGAGGATATCAATGACAGCTGCAAAATTTAAAATGCATATTATCCAAATGGTTGTAAATGAAAAACTACCCCTAAAATTCTTTTCCTCTTCAGCATTAACTGGATTAAATGGAGAGTTAGACATTTCTATGAAAAGGCGTGATGTCAGAAAAATGGTAATTAGTGAAGTTGAAAGGCAGAAAAAAAGTACTGAAACAAATGCTCCATGGGAATTTTTTTTTTTTTTTCCCCAAAAAATAGATGCTTATATTTGGCAGAGAATAAAATTAACAAAGTCAAATAACAAAATTAACAACACATAGTTTACCTGTTTGAGAAACGCAAGCACAACAGACATTCAGATTTTATAAGTTGAAGAAGTTCTCAAAGAGTCTGAACTTACTAAAGAGCAAGTTTTAGCAGTTGTAGCGGATAATTCATCCAACATGATAAGTGCAAAAGATAAACCCAATGTAGACACCTCTGAAATGGATAATACGAATTTAGATTGTGAATCAGAAATCTGTATCACTGACCCAGAAAATTGTGAATGTGGTTTAGAACGGAATTAAATGAAGATGTGGAATCTGCTTTCACTGCTGTAAAAATAGAACACATGCAATGTGCTATACATACGTTACAGCTCACTATCAGAGATGGTTTGAAAAGATAACATGTCCACACTCTTATAGCTAATGTATGTCAAATTGCGGTGACTGCGCGAACGCCAAAAGTTGAAGCTATATTAAAAAGTAAAGGAGGAAAAGTTGCTATCTTAGACCAACAAACTATGTGGGTCAATACTTACCTAATGATTAAGTGCCTTTTAGAACTAAAGAATACATTATTTGACATGGCTCATTCAGACATAATAATCACTAATTTTCAGTGGTGTGAAGTAGAAAGGCTTGAAGTAATCCTTTGTCATCCATTCTTAGTAACTAAAAGATTACAAGCAGCTAAATTAACCCCTGGCTTCTTTTATAAAGAGTGGCAAAAACTTATACTGACATTTTCCCAAATAGTTGCAGATGCAATTAAAAAGTCAATGTAAAAAAGGAAAGTTCTCCTTAATAATGAAGTATTACTTGCTGCAGTCTATATTGATTCTATGTACAGGATTACGCTGAATGATGTATAGCTCAGTAGCGGAAAGATAGTATTGAATTAATAAAGCAATTTGAATGGAACAATATAATACTTCTAAATGATCAGCAACTCTAAAAGAAGGAAGTGAAAAAGGCCAAACACTTAATGTAGTTAATGAACTTAATGTATACCAACTTTCAACTTCATCATTCTCTTTAAATTTTGAGGATGAAGCAGCATATGAAGAGTTCTTTGATCTGAGAGCCAAACGCCGTCAGACTGAAGGAAAAATATACAGTAAATGGGGATCTTCTGTTGATAAATTTAAGCTTGATACATCTCATGCTTTGACTGTTATGGAGAAAAGCTTAAAGGCGATTACACACTACCCCAAAAATAATTCAGAATGTTTCTTATACAGTAACTCAATGCCAACAACACGAGTGTGGAATGACTATTTTTGGCACTTCGAATAATTCAATCAAACTAACGAGCCTCTATGAAAGAGGATCTAATTGAAGCCATACTTTTCTTAAAACAAATTCATTTTGAATAAAATTTTGAAATTATTGTTTATTTCTTTTGATGAAAAGTACATTTTGTTTTAGAAATTTGGTTTATTGATTAAAAAAAAGGACTTTGTATTGTGCGAGCAAATTTGTGCCCAGCTCAAAACTATTATATAAGAATGAGGTTTTGAGTACCATTACCACGGAACTACATTTGGGCTGATGTTTCTGGGTGGCAGTAATATCTAAATACAACTGTATAAGTATTAGGAAAATCTTTAAACCAAAGGCGGAGCTGGAGCCAGTCACTCAAATCAATGGTTCTGGAGCTGGAGCCAGAGCTGAAACAAATTTCATCAGCTCCACAGCCCTGTCTTTCTTCCATTGGTGATTTTTTTTTTTTTTTTTTTTTTTTTTTTTTTTTTTTTTTAAATAAGGAGTAATAATGGTAGTTCTTCCTAAACTCTTAAAAATATCTTCTATGCATTGAGCTATTGGGGATGGTCATTAAAAGGTGAAGGAAGAAGAAAGGCATTGTTTGTGGGATCTAAAGAATCGGTGAGAGCAGTCGCGTTGTATGTGGGCTGGTTCAGTTGCTAAGTTGGTAACTGATTACTGATCTTGATGGTCTTGATAAAATGTTTTCTTGGCAGGTAGGTGAGGTAAATCTGAGTTATGCTCATGACAGCACAGTTCGCTTTTATTTGGAATCTGGCAATCTTGTTACTTTCCTGCTTCAATGGTGGCCTTGCTACTCTTCGTAGCTTTTGGAGAGGGATTATTATGTATTTAAGTGGTGTGAAAAAATCTACCTACAATTTCATGACTATTTATGCAAAGATTTCATTTCTAAACTCTTTGTTAATATTGTCAAATACAACTCTTGGTTTCTTTTAAATTTACATTTAAGTAATAAAAAATCATTTTTTAATACTATATTTTAGGAAAGAAATATTTACTTATGTTTGAAGGATTCCACATTAGTTTCCCTCCTGCATATGGAATAAATACATGTTATGTAAATTTACAAAATAAAAGAAATGTACTTTATGTGTAAATGCATAAATAAAAATATATATTAATAAAATAAATGTAGTAAATTTATGTGCTTAAAAATTATCACCATTCGATGCTTCCAGATTTTCTTTGCAATGTTAGAATATGCAAGTTAAAGAACAAATGAAGACGTCTGCTGTGTTGATGATGATAAATCCCAAGGCTAAGATTTTCAAAAGTCAGAAAATCTGGAAACCATCCACAAATGTCGATATTCTTTGGACCTGAAGCGTTGTGGAGGGGACTGTGGGCGTGTGTGTATTTTTTTTTTTTTTTGCAAAATGCCAGAAAGGCTCTAAGGAAGAAACCAGAAAGATTGTTTCATTTTTACAGAGATATAGTTTACAGAAAGTATTAAAAATAAGAGCAAGCTGGTGATAATGTCTAGGTAGCAACAATCCCATCACAGAAATCCATTAACTCCCAAGTGATGGTGGGGTGAGATATGGATGAAAGGCATTGTTTGGATACCACCTTTCCAAGCACAGGCCCTAGCAACATTTTAGAAATATGAAAGCTAAAACAGTTGCCAAAATAATTATTGACAACTGTGGTGAATTTTGTTACACAGGAAAATTGATACATTTCAGAGAGAGAAATTTTATAGTATTTATTTCAATATAATGTGATATTTGTCATAGTAGTGTAGTAAATAATTCATGGTGAAAATATATTAGTGTTGCCTATATGAAAATATTGATAAAAAGCATATGATGTTAATTTTTAGCAAATATTTGGAGGATAACTCCTATTTTTATCGTGCTCTTACAAGGGGTAAAGTCCCTTTGTATATTCCTAAGAGTATCTCATCCATAACTCCTCCCTCTCCAAACATCATGGGTGATTTGAATTAAAGGGTGGTAGCTGCTAGCAGTGTATAAATATATTAGTTAATAAAAATAATGTAATCTAATGCTTTAAAATTATGCTCAATGACACAAGTAGGCGCAATTTTAAATAATTTGATTGGTTAATTGATTTAAATCTAGCAACTTGTTTTGGTGGAGTTTGACATTACTAAAATATTCATAATTGTGTTTCTTATATTGTTTACTTATTTTTTTTTTTTTTTTTTTTTTTTTTTTGTGGGTGTATGTGGACCTCCTAGAAAATCATTTGCCCCCACTCAAAGTTTGTTCTAGCTACAGGCCTGCCTCCAAGTATCTCTGGGACAGATTAATGTTGTCATTTTTTTATTTTTATTTTTATTTTAATTATTTTTTTTTAAACAAGTGTTTTAGTATGTGTTTGAAGTCTTTAGGGGAGGTAAAGAAGGGAACTGACTCCACCCAATTAAAGAAATATTGCAATTAAATCATTTATGATTTTGCAAGTGAATTATCAGTTTGTTTTAAACTGTTCACCTTTTACAGCAAGTCTTTCAATTAATAAGCATTTACTAAACACCAAAAAAAATTTTTTTTTTTTTTTACATAACTTGTACAGTACAGTCTTACGGTCCTTCATTCTGAATTGCTCTTGAACATAATTCAGAAAATGAATAGGTGATTTCATCTCTATATCTTAGCAAATGACTTGAACAATCCAAAAGGATTCTAGACACACACACACACACACACACACACACACACACACACTCTCTCTCTCTCTCTCTCTCTCTCTCACGTCTCTCTCTCTCTCTCTCTCACTCTCTCTCTCTCTCTCTCTCTCTCTCTCTCTCTCTCTCTCTCTCTCTCTCTCTCTCTCTCTCTCTCTCTCTCTCTCTCTCTCTCTCTCTCTCTCTCTCTCTCTCTCTCTCTCTCTCTCTCTCTCTCTCTCTCTCTCTCTCTCTCTCTCTCTCTCTCTCTCTCTCTCTCTCTCTCTCTCTCTCTCTCTCTCTCTCTCTCTCTCTCTCTCTCTCTCTCTCTCTCTCTCTCTCTCTCTCTCTCTCTCTCTCTCTCCTCTCTCTCTCTCTCTCTCTCTCTCTCTCTCTCTCTCTCTCTCTCTCTCTCTCTCTCTCTCTCTCTCTCTCTCTCTCTCTCTCTCTCTCTCTCTCTCTCTCTCTCTCTCTCTCTCTCTCTCTCTCTCTCTCTCTCTCTCTCTCTCTCTCTCTCTCTCTCTCTCTCTCTCTCTCAAAATATTTGAATGTTTTACACACTTTCTTATATTACATTTATATAGGTGTAGAATTGTCTTAATTAATGTGGTTAATAAGTTTATTGATGCAAATTGTTATTTAATTTATTTATTTATTTTTATAAGTACGAGAATTTTTTTTTTTTTTTTTTCTCCAGAAGTGGAAAGTCATCTATACAGAATGTTGTCTTTCATAAAATGTCACCAAATGAAACTTTATTTCTAGAGTCCACAAACAAAATTGTTACTGATGACATTTCAAACACCTCTTTTGTTCAATTCAAAATATTAGACTTTCCAGGACAAATTGACTTTTTTGAACCTTCGTTTGATTCTGAAAAAATATTTGGAGGTCAAGGAGCATTGGTTTTTGTAATTGATGCTCAGGTATGGTATTTTATAAATGTTTCAAATACCATATATATATATATATATATATATATATATATATATATATATATATATATATATATATATATATATATATATATATATATATATATATATATATATATATATATATATATATATATTATTTTATTTTAAATTTATTTATTTATTTTTTTTTCTGGATGTACTGGCAAAATTGACATAGTCAATTTTCCAAGTTTGTGCTAAATTACAATGTAAAGTTCTAAGTAGTACGAAAAATCAGGATTTAATATTTCCCTCATATTGTAATTTTTTTTCTTTCTTGGTTATTTTATTTCAAATCCTGATTTTTCGTACTACTTAGGAATTTTAAATTGTAATTTAACACAAACTTGGAAAATTGACTTGGTCAATTTTGCCAGTACACCCACAATAAAAAAAAATAAAAAAAATATAATATATATATATATATATATATATATATATATATATATATATATATATATATATATATATATATATATATATATATATATATATATATATATATATATATATATATATATATATTCTATGTCGCCTCCTGTGTGCAAATACCCATTGGGTAAAAAAAAAAAAAATAGAAAAAAGCCAAATCAAAGGTCTACATGCCGTGTTTCAAAGCTTTTGAAAGTATGCATATCAAAGGAAGTCAAAAAATAAATAAATCGAGTGTGTTCCAAACTTTACCATTGGAGTTCATATAAGATTGAGCGTAGCAGCCTAACTCTGGGGTAAGAGAGTTGGACAGATAAAGGATAACAGTGTATCTAAAAAGGAGTCATATAATCTCTCACCAAAGGAGGAGTTCTATGACAGGAAGGTTCATTAGAACAGTGTCCAGTGTTAAATGATAATATAAGAAAGGTGACACAAGGTTTTGTTGACCTGAAAAAGATTGGAGAGAGTTAGTGAGAGTAGGAGAGTTGATAAGTCAAAAGACCCTAAACTCAAGATTATCAAAGAGCAGTGTGTGTTTGAAATCACCCCAGATATGTGATGTATACCCTCATACAAGGGTGAACAATGCCTCGATACAGAGCCAGCAACTGGAGATGTGAAATAAAGTTCTGAAGGTACCTCGGAACATCCAGTCTCTTAGAAGCTTGTTTATAAAAATAGAAATATGATACTTCCCAGAAAGATCACAAGAAAAGGAAACTTTCTTATTGCTAATATACTCGGAATGCAGAGTATTGTGTTAGAAGAAATTTTTTTCGAATGACAGGCATGTTGTTTCCCTCTAATGAACTTTTCCCATTCCACTAATTACACTGTTTATATATTAATTTATTTATAAATATGCTATCAAAAGGATGGTTTCTATTTGTACAGCCGTGAGAACTCAGTACATTATATACTCTGTATTTCAACAAAACAAATTTACAGAAGAAATTAAATAGATAGTTTATTTCTTTAGAGCTCCCGTACCCATGCTATCCGGTTCTGTCTCAGAATCGGACTGTCATTATGCTTTATCAACACTTCCATATATTTGGCGTGCTTGGCTCCTTCACACAAATAAACCACATTCCTTATTTGACAAACTAAAAGATTTTTAACATATTTAACATATTATTTCCATAAATTACTTATAATCTGAACAAACCAAAACTCTAATTGATATATATATATATATATAATATATATATATATATATATATATATATATATATATATATATATATATATATATATATATATTATATATATATATATATATATATATATATATAGGAACCGACCGGGGTTGGAATTTGGCCGGGGCCGGGGTTCTGGCCGGGGTTTTCTAAAATTTGTAAAGAGGTTAAAAGCACTGAAATTTAAGGTTAAGAAAATTAGATATAAGGTTTATTTAATTGTAAGGAAGGAGTAGAATAGTCAACATTCACTTAAATTAATGATTATATGCATTTTCTCAACAAAAAAAATGAAAAAATTACAGTTTTGTATAGTTAAAGTTTAAAAAAAGTACAAAAATTAAAAAAAAAATATTCTAATTCATAATAGTGATTCAACAGGTTTACTTAAGTAAGACCCTAAGGTAAAGTTTGAAAAATGTAAGATATAAAAAATTATCAATTTAACCTGTATTATACATATCATTGTTATTTTATTGCCATGTATCAAACTTGTATCATTTAGCTGCATTATTTAAAAATTATTATTTTGTTTATACTTTCAGTCAATATGGCTAAAAGATCAGCTTCTGCAGTATTTGAATACTTTACAATGTTTCAGGATAGGCTCGAAATAGCTAAATGTTAACATCTGCAGTCAGAAAATTAGAAGAGAACCTCCGGGTGCTACAAGTAAAAAAATTAGAACCAAATCTTTTGGAGTATCTAAAATCAAAACACAAAGATGAACATTCACTAGCAGAAAAGGAGCGGTCAAAAGAAACAGAAAAGAAAAAAAATCTTAATTTTCTTATATTTTGTTTGAATTTTTTTTTTATTATTTGACTGATTGAGCTGAAATTTTCAAAGTATGTGAATTTTTTCACGAAGTTCTGAGTTGATTTCGAGCAGTTTTTTGAGTCTATAAAGGTTTGAAATTTATTTGGACCCAAAGTTGAAAAAAATGAATAACTGGATCAAACCACTGGTCCACATGAGCTGAAAATTTTGCTGAATACCTTTGCCCCAATTTCTTGCATTGGTGGGAATAGGTTTTTGATATCACGTCTAAAAAAAAGTTATATAAGCACTTGAAATTTTTTTTGCAAAAATCGTACCCTTCTAGAGGAAAAAATTATTTATAAAAAACGCTACCTACTATTTTTTTTTATTTGTGAATATTGTTTAGAAGAGGGCAGGGCAACAATATTTATTTAGTGCATATTTAAATGCTCTTTGTTTGAAGCGAGATATAGCCTCTCAAACTTTGGGAATTTTTGAAATTTGGCCAAAAATGGACCTTTTTGAAGCTATATCTCAAAACCAACGAATGTCATCGAATAAAGTACATAGAGGAATTTGTAGCCCCACCCCTCCTCTATACACACCAAAAATAGGAAATGTCATAGTTTTATTTTTTTTTTTTTTAATTTTGTCTGAAAAGGTTGATTTTTTTAGTTCAAAAAAAATTTTTTTTTCCATAGTTGGTCAGTTTTTGGCTTATAACATTTTTCCTATAACTCTGGGAACAAAAGGTCTTTTAGAGACTTTTGTATCCCATTTAATTTTGAATAAATTGTCCAATTTTCAGCTCATTCTAAAAAGTGGTTTGGCACCGCCATTCAATTAAAAAAGGGTAAAATTTCAAAAAAAAAAAAAACTTTTAGCCGTAATAGACTCGGAAAAAAGCTAGAAATGGACTTTTCTTACCGGTAAAAAATCTATATAACTGAAAGTTTCAGCAGAATCGGTTGAAAATTTGAAAAAAAAAAAAAAATTTAAGTATAATTTGCCATTTTAACCCCGGCCGGCAACCCCGGTTTTCCTTGATTTTTGGCCGGGGCCGGGGCGGGCCCGGTCGGTTCTATATATATATATATATATATATATATATATATATATATATATATATATATATATATATATATATATATATATATATATATATATATATATATATATATATATATATATATATATATATATTCTTTCTAGGATGATTATATGGATGCATTAAATCGCCTTCACGAAACTGTTATTCGAGCCTATAAAGTGAATCCAAAATTAAAATTTGAAGTTTTTATTCATAAAGTAGATGGTCTTCCGGATGACAGCAGAATTGACACTCAGAGAGACATTAACAAGAGAGTTACAGATGAACTCAATGATTCAGGTGAGCATTTAGTAAATTTAAATGCCAATTCATGATTTTTATATTTTTTCACTGATATTTTGCCCATCTATGACATTTGGCCCTCAATCAGAGAAGGAAGTTTCGCCACATGCATCTGGTAGTAAACCAATACACTAGTCAAGCATATAGTTGGGTAAGTAATACTGTAATTTGAATTAAGATCTTCTTGTAAATCCGGCTTTATCTCATTCAATAATGTTTTGTTTTGAACCTTTTAATTTTTTAATTTTCATTCAAGTTATTCGAATACCTCTTAACAAGAGAGAGAGATGTTCTATGTATGATTCACTAACGTATCTTTTAGGTTAGCCCAGTCTTTTTATCTAGTTGTTATGGTAGTAAAAATGGACTTTATTTTCAGCTTAGAAAGAAGTGGACTTTTCTCCATTATAACTCCAATCCATTTGGATTGATCAATTTTTCAGTTCGATTGATATCCTGCTTATGGTTGTTGAAAAGGATGTCTGTGGAATTGGAGTATTAAGCAATTCTATATGAAAATATATATCGATTCTGAACTCAATTTCTACATTTTTGGTGAACTTTACTCAGTAGTGAATTATCACAAGATAAAATTTTTATTTAATGTAACATTTTCTGTTTAATATACATATTGAAACAAGATATTTCTTTGAAATTATTTGAATTTTGAACAAATTTTGTGTATAATATTTGGCAAAATTAGTTTATTAGGAGTTGTCTTGCGTATTTCATACATGCAACAAGGATGGAAATTAACTGAAAACAATTACTGTGTGGGAACATTGTTTAATCATCGTTAATGCTATTATATTTGTTATTGATAGTTTTTGACCCGTTGGAACTCTACAAGAGATTTTGGGAACAGATCTCATTGATAGGGAATTGATAATTAGAAGCTTTTTACAAAGAATAGAAACAAATACAAAAAGAAGCTGGTAGATCATGAGAAGCTCAAGTGAAAGAGGAAGATGACTTTGAAAGGAAATTCGGGGATCTGTTCGACATTGCACATGCAAACGCTTTTGACATTATTACTATCGAAGAAGATCAGTTTTTGACTAATCAAAGAACGGCCGGGATTCTGTTTACGGAATTGATTATGATGAACTTGAACTTGAAAGAAAAGCTGCAGAACGAGAGGAGACAATCTTGATGACAAAAGAGCGAAGTGATCATGAACACGAACTGTTATGTAATTAATGAATTACAAAAAAAAAAATCTAATGATTAATTACTGATACATTTTGCACATTTATGTATTTTCATTTGAAATTATATCACTGAATTCCTTTCCTTATTGTACAAAGCAAACTGCGAATTGATGTCGTCATC